>JAUBNY010001046.1:1875196-1885412 GCA_032275445.1 Crypturellus soui
AACCAGGACTTGTGGCCAAGAAGGCCAATGGGATCCTGGTCTGCAGTGGAGGGAGTGTTGCCAGCAGGTGGAGGGTGGGAATCCTGCCCCTCTCCTCAGCTCTGCACCTGGAGTATTGTGTGCATTTCTGGGATCCCCAGTACAAGAGAGACGTGACGTTTCTAGAGTCCAGCATAGAGCAACATAGAGCAAGATGATTAAGGGACTGGAGCATTTATCTTACGAGGAAATACTGGGCAATCTGTGCCTGTTTAGCCTGGAGAAGAGAAGATTGAAAGGAGATCTTATCAACATGTAGAAATACCTGAGGGAAGGATGTAAAGAGTATGGGACAAAACTCTTCTCCGTGGTGGCCAGAGACAGGACAATAGTTAATGGGTATAAATTAAAGCATAGGACATTTAATCTCTGTATGAGGAAGACCTTCTTTTCTGTGAGAGTGATAGAGCCCTGGAACAGCCTACTCGGCGAGGTTGTGGAGTCTCCTTCTTCCAAACCTGCCTGGATGCAGGCCTGAGTAATGTGCTAGATGATCTCTAGAGGTCTCTTCCAAACTCAAACACGGAAAAGATAAGATAGTATTGTCCCACTTGACAGATAAATGATCTTAGTGCAAAAGGATTTGAATAGTGTTAAGTTTTCATGGGCACCATAACAAATAAGACTTTTAAAGAAGCTTATTGCAAAAAAAAACTTTGTGAGTATTTATAGGAAGTTCCTGAAAAATGCATAAAGGTAGGACTCAGGTAGGCTATGAAGACTCTTGGGAAGGAAAAAAAATAAGAAATTAACTATGCAATAGAGAATGAGACTGGAGAAGAGAATATAAGACAGAACAGACTCTGGACATGTCCAGAGAGAATATAGATGGATATGGATGATGGAGAGTTATTTTGAGGATTAACCAAGGATTAATCTCATGAACAAAGCTACTGTAGGGAAAGAAGTTACTAAACATCAGCTTTTCTATGAGGCTCTTTGCATTCATATTCTTTCTCACCAAACCCCAAGATAAACATGAACCTGTTACCTACCTTTTGTGGATTAGAATATTCACCTGAATAATCTCTGGTATTCAGCAATGTGCCACAAGCTAAAATGTACATATAGACTATCACATCAGAGCTGATCAAATTTAGCTGTGTGCTCCCCTGCAGTTGTTTGGCATGTCTTAAGATCTTAAAAAAAGTTTGACATAATCTGTCCCTTAAGGAAATGGAAGGACATGCGTAAATTACAATATTAAATTAGAGACAAGGTGAGGTGCCCTCTCTTCCATTTTCTTTTTTTTTTTCCTTTTTCTGAATTATATACAGGGGAAAATACAGAAAAGTAACTTCAGAGAAACAAAAACAATATCGTTACACAAATTACTAAATGGAGCTGTATATGAATATCAAAGTTCTAATACTTCGATGGCAAGCATGTCCTCCCACTTTATTCAGGGCTGGAGAATGTTTCCAGTGGATCACAGCTGCCCATACTGTCCAATTTGCTGGAATGACCCTTGGCCGGAAGGTGGTTGGGGGTAATTAGCGTGGTCTCAAACAATTCCTGAGCATGGTCAGGAGGCAGGATGGGGAAGAGACCTGCCTGCAGAATCGGAGCTGAAAAAAAAAATATATATATATATATATATTTTTTTTTTAACCTCAGAACCAGAGAATTGTATTGAGCATGTTTAATTCACTAACGGGTGCTTGTTTTCAGAGTTCTAATGGAAGACTGACATGAAGTGAATAGACAGAAACCACAGAAACAATCTCTGCGTTCAAGTCACTGACCCTGGGGCTTGGTAAATGCATGAGCAGAGAGCTCAAACCTCGATTTTCCAGGTTTTTTTGCTCTGTGGCAAACCACAGGGAGCCTGTGAGAAACCACAGTCCAGCTCTCAACCCTGTCGTAATGTCCCCAACAACTGTACTTTGAGCATCCTTGGCCAGACTGCATGGGAACTGCAGACCTGAAGAGTACCTCCGGCTCCAGGAATATTCTAGGTAGGGTTATTTTGAAAGTTCCTGCATTATAGTGATTGTTTTCTCAAGAATTTCTCTCTTCTAATAAGAATAAGATGACTACAAATCCCTGTGTATTTGCTGGAGGGGAAAATCAACAACAACAAAAAAAGATGCATAGCGGACAACTACAAATAAACCACTTTTTGCAGATTAGGAAATAGCTGTCCTATAGTTATGTCAATATTGACAAGGTCAGCATGAATTCCATACTTTGCAGCATTAAAACCACATACACACAAAACACAGCATTTAAACAAATCAAATTCAAAAAGAGGCATCACGGATCTTTACATCTGCATAGTCTTCATACATAGTATGTAGCTTAATGTGATAGTTTCTGATACAAAGTACATACACACACATGCATGCGGAAAGCAAGCTGGAAAAAATGAATATATTTCAGAGTTAGAATGAAACAACTCTCATTATATAAGTAATATTTTCAAGGACAAGAAGCCTATGTGAGAGAAAACGTGATGGAATAGGAAAGAAGAACGAGTTGCAAGACATGACACTTCATTTATGGAGGAGTTGAGAGATCAATATGTTAGCCTGTGTAATATTATCCACATCTATTCAGAAAGTACATCTTGAAGAGTGAGTTGATGTGCATGACATTTTCTTTCAAGTAACTGGAGACATAATGCAAAATCTGTAAACAAGGTCATTGATTTTTCCCCCCTTAAAAAATATAATATTATGATGAAATTTATCTTAAATGTAACTTCAATGAACTAATAATTCATGACTGTGCATTTATTTATTTAAATTAGTGTGTGCATGCATCTATGTTTATATAATCTTTTATCATTCTCCATTGCAATTTGAAAAATAATTACATTATACAAGGACAACTCAACTAGTTCAGTTACTGTGTTCTTGAACTTTTGGAAAAATAGCATCTCAAAATACTGTCTTTCTTATTTTGCTGATTAAATGCTTAGATTGACATGGGTCTGAGTTTAAATTGTTCAAGACGTGATGAGGGTCTGGATTTCCATGGATTTTACAGCCAGTCAGAATTCAGGCAATGCACCCAATATGTTAGAATGAAATGTCAATTTCAGCACTCTTCACCGTTGCAAGTTCCTGAGGATGACTGGGGAGAAAATGCATGATGGTTGGAGAAATTACTTTCTTTTTAGTTCAGCTGTAATACTAGTAACTGGCAAAGAGAGAAATCTTATTTTCTGTTCAATTTATTTATGGGTCTGCACATCTGCACAAAGCTCAGACGACAAGACACGCTTCCTTAACCAGGCCAAGGTGCCCAAACAATTCCTGCATTAATGTGCCTTGCTACTATTTTCAACAGAATGTCTTTCTGAGCAAGAATTACTTCTTCTATTAAAAATAGGGGAATGCCTCCATCATTTCTCTTAAACAAATTGCTTCCACAATATTTACTCTCCCATTGAATTAACATTATCTCGGCTAGAAATTAGAATTTCTCTCTGTTTTAATGAGATCTTTGCAAAGAGAAGGTGTTAATCTGGAATGACCTTACCACGACATCTCTTAATTGTTGATGGCAGCAAATGAAATGTGAGTGGACACAGAACAAATTGCTTCATTAATGACATAGTCTATAATACCTAAGGAACCATAACCCACATTTCTGAGCTCATGGGCGATTTCATCTCATCATCTAATTCCCACAATGAGACTGCACTATCCACATTACCTAATAGCATACTTACCTGTCATATTATGAAGATTTTATACTTAGCAGTTTATATTACGCATTATTAATAATTTTGTAAAATACTGCTCTCACTTCCAAGCATAGAAAGATCAGCATATCTTAAAAATGTGATGTGGCTGAGAATTTTTAAGAAGCCAACATCAGCAACTGCCTCTGCACTGACAGATCCCTATGTTTGCCATAATAATCCTGCCCAGAAATCTATACTTTTTTGCTCTGGCATCAAAGGTCTTATTGCAAAATCAAAGTGTTAATGATCAATAAAAATATTAACTACAAAAATCAGCTAATGTTTGGAAAATAGTTAATATTGGGACTCAAAGGTGTGTTATCATCATGGTTGTTGCAGTCTATAAAAATTGTAACAGCAAAGCTTTTCCAGGGAGATATTCTGTTCAGCAATTTTGTATGTTTGTGGCACTGCACAGCTTCATATAGCTAACTTACTTTTAAGCATAAAAGGAAATACTTTATGGCTCACCACAACCACAACAGCAAGCATGCAGAAAATAGGAAATGACAGAATTCAAATGGCTTTGCAGCTTCAGCACACTTGCACTTATAATAAGTGCTTAAATAAAATTATGTAGAAAATGGTGACAAATCTAGAAAGGCTGGTTAGTTTTCATCTCAGCTACAAACCATAATTTCTCTTCTTACTACTCTGATTTTCATTCAGGCTGTGTACTGAATATAAGAGATATAAAAATATATCTAGAACAATTAATACATTATCAGTATATACGTACACAAAGGATGATATAAAATGCTATATTTAATATCATCTCTAGGGGTAAAATATTTCATAAAATAAATTAAGAGAAATAAAAGAAAGCTTAAAACAACAAACAAACAAAATCCTCCAAGCAAATAAACCAATAATTCTATATTTCTGTATGGCATTGGATGTCAACAGATTTTAATTCAAGTCTTTTAAACCAGCAGCATAGACTAAGACCAAGACCTAGATGAAAAGCATATTTGGTGTTGGTGGAATAACCACTAGGGAACAGGGAGGGAGTAGACCAGAGGCCAAATACCAGTGAAATTTCTCAGCTGTGCCATCTGAAGCTGATATATGAGGTTCTGAAGTCACAAATCCACAATTATTAGCAAGATGGACCCAAAACACCTTTCTCCTAGGCCAGCCTTGCTGCCCCCGTGCTGGGACACGGTTTCAGCTGCTGTGCTTTCTCTGCAGATAAGGACTGGGAGGCCAGGGAACTTGCTCGATGCAGGTGGAGGGGGCAGGAAATTCAACAGATGGCCTCACACATGCTTTACTGTGTGTGAACATGCCAGTTCCCAGAGTCTTATAATTTTATCCAAGCTAACTTTGCTCTTCTAAGTACAGAAGAAAAAAGCACCCTGACAAATGTAGAATTTCTGGTCCTCATCCTAAAGGCATTATAGTACTTCAAAGAAATAACTGCAAAGCAAATTTTAACATTATTTTAAAAAGAAAAAAAATCTATTTTCTCCTAAGCTAATTTTCAGGAATGAACATTTTTACTGAAGAATTAAAATAAAATATCTTCTTAAAATGTGGAAAAGCTTAAGTCAAAATGGTCCATATCTGGGGTATGTGCAACAGGCTTATAAAAATCCTTTGTGAAAATCCTTATGAAAAATCCTTTGCATTTACCTATAATAACAGGCCTCTTTTCTGCTATTGAAGCTCGAGATAGGAAATATCTAAAAATTTGAACAGCCCTTATTGAACTATTCCTATTTTAAGGCAGTATGATGTAGTGTGTATAATGAGAGAGAGCTCTTGGACTGCCGGTTTAGCACCTCCATAAACACCTGCCAGTCTCTTGACTGTCCACATTGAACTGAATAGTTTCCTTGAAGACTAAACCAGATATGGTTCAGGGATAGTTTGTTCCCAGGACTTCTGTGTAGCAGGATTAAAAGAAAGAATTGTCTCATTCCACACCTCCACAGTCCTCCAGTATCACCCCAACCACCTTCCTAATCTGAGATTATGTTTCAGGACGTGAAGCACATGCCCTTACCATATTTCCATAAAAATATTGTCATTAGACTGTGACACAGCTCATTATGTATTTCAAAATAAAACGCCCTTAACAGAATATCTGTACGGCCACAGAGGAGAATGTGGGCTGGGGCTAACTCGTCGGAGAGAAAGGTCGCCCTGAGTGCTGCAGTCATGTGTCATTTTGCACTCCCTCATCCAAGAGCAAATGAAATCAATTCTTGAACAAATTTCTCAACAGCACTGGCATATCCAAAATCAAGCTCACATTGATTTAAGAGACGTAAGGATAATGAAGATATTCATTTTTCATTAGATCAGCTCTATATTCATTGACTCAGTACGCGAACACTTTAAAGTGGCTTCCCTCTTTTAGAAAATACTGTTAGTAAGATCAAAAGCAGATCAAGTAATAAAGGTTAGGAGGAAAAAATGTGGATGAATAATTACACAAAAATCTATGCACCTCCATACAATCTCATTTGCAAATCCTGTGGACAGGTTCTTGGACATCCTTCTCTCTCTGCACTAGAGGTAATAAACCTTGGAGATTAAATGAAGGAAAGAGAGAAATGAGCCATTTAGTTCTATTAACTATTCTAATCTGACACGTATGGAATTATATTATAATTATTATTGAATGGTATAACGTATAATTTTGATAGGACAAAGATATTCAGGTAATATCAAACTAATTTTTGTTAATTTCAAAACTGCAATCTTGTAGCTCTGTCCATTTCAAGAATCTTTCTAACTTGCTGTGGAAGCTTGAACCAACACAAATGATTTTTTGATTGATTAGGGATATGTCATGGTATTCCTTTTTTTTTCCAAATGCATTGATATTGAGATTATTTAAAGGTTATTAAATGTTTTCTTCTGCCTACTTTTTACTGTCAGCTTAATTTCATCAACACTGTTCTAAACAGAGGTGTCTGCTATAGCTCATGAAGATTTTGAGCTACAATCCCCGTGTCTCTGAAAAAATCCTCAATATTATGATGGTCAAAAACCATAAAGGTTGAGTCTGAACTAACGCTGTTCAGAACTGCTGACTGTTTGTCCTGCTGTTAACACTTTCACTCAGACTAATAGTAAACATTGTAAATTACAGATCTCCCACATAAAGTCAAGCAAAAAAAAAAATAAAATTTAGAAACATCACACAAAGCCACAAGCAATTTGAAAAAAAGTGGGACTATTTTCTGCAGAATGTCAGAATCTGGCTCTATCTAAGCAGACTTCTGGCTAGTAAAGATGGTTTCAGATAATGTCTCTGCACAAGGTTATAAAAATCCTATTAAATATCACTCTGCTCCTCAGGTACAATAGGAAATTAATAAAAATAAAAGCCAGAATTGAGAATGTTGATAGGAAAAGATCCCATAAATGAAAAATGACCCAGAACTTAGGGGCCTTGAGTCATTTCTCTAACAGCTGCAAAAATGTCAACAGCAGTAAAACACAAAAAGCCAGCAGTGATTTCATTAACAGTAGTCTTCTACACTGCAGAAGGGATCATTCCAGCATATGCTCAAGGGACAGATATTCCCTTTAAAATTTAAATACATGAACTGGAACTTTTCCTCAGCTTCAGCTTACCTGCTGTTACCTACACAAGTGAAACTAGCCAACTGGAGACCATTAATTCGGGGTCTCCTCAAATCTTTCATTTTCTCTATGAGTGGAACATAGCACTATGGAACAAATTCTGTTCACAGCAAGAGCATCAAAGAGCCCACAGACTCTGGAGTAATGATTGCTGATTATGCTAATTCTACGTTGCCAGTATCAGTCAAAAAACACCACCCACACCACTGCAGATTGAATATCGATAGTATGTGTGTGTCCTTGAGCTTTTTGTTTTCCATGTTAGTATCTCCAGTTAATAATTTAGTCTGTCTTTAAAGCAACCTTTGAAAAATGAAAAGCAAATACACTGGCTGTGAGAGGGAAAAAAACAAAACAAAACAACATTGTGTTTAAGATACTAAACAAGGACTCAGCAAATCTAGATTCAATATATGGCTCTTCACACAGAAACCCTGACTGACCTTGGGCAAAGCAAAAGAATTGTGAGAAAAACACTTACCTTAGGCATGAGGAGAATGCCTTTTCTATTTAACAGCAAGTTGCTTGGGAAAGGAGGTTGTTTCTTATTACAACCAGCATGGCACTCTCATACCTGGGCAGCAGAGGGGAGTTCTGGACTCCAGTTTAATAAGGCCAATTATACCAAAGGTCAAGTGATGCTTTGGAGTGCAATAAATTTAATATCACAGTGTCTATACTGACTGCAAGCAATAGAAAACTCAGAGCAGTCCATTTACACAGCAAAGATGAACAAGCTGCTGGGACGCAGGGCAGACTGCAGCACTCTGCCCAGCTGGGAGAATGGTTCACACCACATCTTTCCCTTGTCGAAGACCTACCCTATGTAACACTAAAAGTCCAATGCGCTGATAGAGGTTAAGCTAATCAAAATATTTTGATACCAGGAGAACTGAAATCCTAGCACAACCTGGAAGGATTTCTAATAGCTTAGATCTCATTAAAAGATAGTGTGTGCATGTAAAGCCAGACAGTAGTGAGATAGACCTCGTAGGTGAAGTGATTGACAGTGCACCTGCACTCTCCAGCCACTAGAGACCCACAAGTTTATGGCTCAGTGACCAAGGACACGACACTACTTAATTTAATATTGTGGAAATTCAGCACACTGTTGGAGTTTCTCTTTCTTGTTTTTCTTCCAGCACTAGTGACTCTTATTCCATCAGGACATCAACAATGAATACAACTGTTTCAGGTATTGTTTCTGAAGTTAATTTCTGGAGAAAAACTCCCTGTGTCCTTCTATGCGGCAACAACTGTTGAATGTCAGCGCAAGTTTTTACTAAATATTGTGAAAGTCAAGTGACAGTTTGACAGTCAGAAGGGACATTTCATTATCCTCTCTTGTTTTTTTACGTGATACGTCAGAGGATCATGAAGACATTATATGAAAAAGAAAAAGCTCTCTTCAGATTACCTACTATAGGTGTCTAATTCATGCACATATACTACTCTCCACTGTTATACACGAAGTGAGTCTGCAAATCTAAAACAACAAGAGGTCTGAAATCCTCACCTTTCGGTCTTACACTTCACAATATTTCAGAGAGTCACTTTAGCACATATTATAAATGATCAGAATAGAGTCTCAAAGTTAAAAGATTTCTCCATCACATGCTTGAAAATAATGTACTGCAAATCTCCAAAGAAATGGAAATAAACAAGCTTATTAATCCTAGAGCATTCTCCCCTGCTAATCGATAAAATCTCAAAATATGAATCCTGGCTCAAGACAAAAACAAAATTTTTAAAAGAAAGGCATCAAAGAGAGGGAGGATATTCCATGTTCCAGATGGGTGGTAACTGTCTCTACCAGACATTTGACTATATTTCAATAACTTCAGACTAGAACAAATAATTTCACTAAATAGTTCAGGTATATAAAGACAGACAGAACCTTCATACACCTAATTTTTAAAATTTAAAAATTTCCTGAAATTCCATAAACATGGAATTTAGTGTTTAGTGTTTCCCAACCTTTTTCTGAAATTTCACTGTCATTGATAAGAATGGAATCAGTTTATAAACCATTTGAACATCAGCTTGAAGCAAGTTTTTTTTTAGCTTGTACTTTTGAACATCTATAGCATTAGTAATATAAACCTCTGACATTAACAGAAGAATATCAAAACAAACACTGCAAAAGCCAAGATCTTCAGCTGTATGAAACAATTGTATATTGCAAAAGTAAACAGTAACCAAAAAAAGCATTTGTACATACAGTCACTAATCCTTCTTTAACAGCCAACTGATAGATGAAGTACAGGCTACCTAACTTAGTCACCTAACAGTGCACTTATGTCATTATGCCTCTAATGCAAAGTGCCTCTTTTCCTGGTATTATCAGTGGAGAAAAAGAGAGAATGACCTTATCTACCTTATCTATCAAACTTATTGTTAAATTCACTTCCTCCACCAACTTGCATTTCCTGCCCCAAAGCATCTGGATTAACTCTAATGAAAGAACCTGCAGAAGGAAGATACACGTATATCACATAAATGCAAAAAAAGACTAATCGGGAAGTCTTTAATTAACATCCTCTTTTCTGCTAAAATCAAGTTTTATCTATTCCACCTCATCACTTTTACCTGGCAGGAATCAAAATGCTTCTCCCATTTTAACTCAGTTACTGAGCCAACATTCAAAATTAATGAATTCTAAAAAATAAACAAGCAAACAAGAACCCAGACACACAAACCAAAGGTTCACTCAGACTTGTAAGGCCACTGGAATTCTGAAAAAGAAGCCCAAAACCAATATTCCGGGACAATGCTCCCTGACTCATATTAACCACTCTTCCTCTGCAGAACCAATAAATGTTAATGTTGAAAACTGATGCATATATGGTTGTATACATACATATTTACAAACTTAGATACTAC
>JAUBNY010001046.1:1943232-1978154 GCA_032275445.1 Crypturellus soui
ATAATAATAATAATAATAAAAAGTTGAGTTAAAATACTTCATTGACTTCAGCAGTCTTTCATTCTCGTTGACAAATATTTGTCTTATCTTAGATTGTATATTGTTTTGCTAGGAAGATAATGGATTATTTGTAAAAATGTGGAAGGGTAACAAGGAACTGTTTCCTCTTCTGTGTTTTTGGTATAGCTTTTATACATGAATAGATTCTTCAGATTTTTCCACATCTAAGAAACTTCACATATTACTAATTCAGTTTCTGCCATTGTTTATTTATATATATTTTTTATGATTTCAGACTTTCTTACCAGGCTTGTTCCATTACAAATAACCTTTTTGAAAGGGAAATGTCAACTCGTAAGTAAAGGGGAAATACTTCTAAGAAAAATCAGATTAAAAGAAGATTAAAAGAAGCTCCCTAAATATTTTAAAGCTAACTCTTTATTTTAGTAAAGAATAAATAAATAAGTAAATCCTTACTTTCTTTCCCTGCTTTTCAGATTTATGTATTTAACATGACAATGGGAGGAAAAAATGATGTATCCAGTATGTTCCTCAGGTACTACAGTGGAGGCCTAAGCTCCATTAATACATTTAAACCCACCATTCTACTGAATTCCTGTGTCCCTAGTACTTTGTTTTATAGCTATTTCAGGTTAGGTTATTGAAGGATAATCGGGAGAGGTGGAGGCTTTATTTCCACCTGGAGACCACCCATGGACCCTCTATGTGGACCACAATAGGTCTTTATCTGCCAAAGGTATCGTAAATGGTCCTAAACCCAAATGCTATTAGGACAGATATCTCAGAAATGTTTAAAGAATATTACCAATAGAATTTCTGACTTTTCATATAACAAATAAGCAATTTCAAACATCTGTGAGGATCTCAAGTAGCTATGACAAAAATATTGGGTTATGCTGTTTAAATATTACCTTAAAAGATAGCCAATAGAAACTGAGTTATCATAGACTTACAGGACTGAAAGGACCTCATAAGGTCAGCTAAACTATTATGCTAAGATAAGATAATTTACATTTATTTACTTTTTTTTCATTTTTACATGTATTAACATTTACATTTATCATTTAAGGAGATGTTTGCCTTAATAACATCAACAGAATTTTCTTAAATCATCACATCAGTACATTTCTTTTTTTCACATGTTTAAAATAATTAAAAAAAAAAAACCCTAAAACTAGAAATTGACAACCTCCTTTTTAGCACTGAGAGTGAAATCTTGGCCTACATTTTTCAGGCAACAACACACTGGTTCACTCCGTGGGGAGGAAAATCTATCCCCGTTCTGTTAAACAGATGCTGCAAAACAGTTTTGCAGAACCTGCATAACTTTGATGAAACATCACTTAACCACAGACCAAGGCTCAAAAAGAAAGTGGGGCAAGGTAATCAAAGAGTTCCAGAGCAGCAGATCTTGTGTCTCTGCTAGAATTAAACACTGCTCAAACACTACTCTCTCCTGGCCTCTCAAATACCTTTCCAGGAAGAAGTTACCTATTGACTGCATGGCAGAGCAGACTTTCTTCTCTGAACAAATAAGACTGAAAAAATGCAACAAGGTAGGGGATATATAAAATAGAATATGCTTTAGTGTCTATCTGAGAAAATCTTGTTTCAATTCATTGTTTATTAGAATGCATCAATGATGTATAAGCAAAGAAACACTAAAACAGGTGTTTAACTGTAAACTGGAGCTCATATTCCACATACCTAAATGCTGAATAGCTAAGAATTTCAAATTCATTTTCCTGAAATAGTAACACTATTTGTATAATAAATCACTGAAACTGTCTATCTAAACTAAGTAATTTCACATGGAATTCATTAGATAACTAATCCAAACTAGTCACCTAGATTCTTTCTACAGGCAATGAATGATCAACAGAACCTTCATTTCATGATGCAGGTAATTCGTCTCATCCTACAATGGTCATCATAATTTAAGAACTCTTCTGTGATCTATTTCTTTCCAAGGTGTATAAAGGAATCCAAGCACGATTAGCTCGAACTCAGACATCTAACAGTCTTCAAACATTCGCAGTTTCTAAGTCAGGCAAGGCTCAAACCTCATGCAAGGAGCTTAATCACCATGAGATGATAGATAAATATGTAACTCAGGATAAAATGAACAAGTTCATCAGCACTGATTCAACTGCTCAATCTATGGCTACTCTCCTAATCATCCTTGCTACACACCCCTCGGTTCTTTATTTGGGCAATTTTTCAATCAACATCAGTGGGAATTTTTCACGTAGAGGGATCGAATGATTTTGTCTTCTGTGAAACAACTGAACATTGCTTCTCTTGTACCAAAATCAAACTGTCACCATTTGTACACTGAACAGCCTGTTGCATTTTAGTAGTAATTACAATTCCTCCTTGCTGAAAGCCAGACATCTTTTTTATCTCAAGACAGCACGTGTAGTGCAATAAAGGGATTTTTTCCATTTTTTATTATAGCATACACAATCTCTATCTTTTAACATAACAAAATATGAAGCTATAATGTTAACATAAAGCTAATTTCTAGTGGCATCTCTGTAATTATAGCAAGAATTGTGATAGGCTTTACATTATTCTAGGTAGTTTCATTTATGGCAATCTACGACTGAATATCTTCACAAAAAAAACTTAAGAAAATGAATTATGAAAGAAAGCATAAAAAAATTAAAAGAATCACAATATTACTCTCATTTTCTGTCATTTATCAGCTAATAGAATATATGTATCACAAGACAAACTTTGTAAAGTCTATCTATCTCTCTAAAAATCTATTTTTCAATGCAAGACAAGGAAAAAAGTCACAGGGCTGATATCAAACATTTTAACAATAAGTAAGCAGATCAAGAGAAACTCCCAGAGTATAAGGTAACTCCTAGTTAATTATGCAAAAATTTTTTTGGTTTATGTTAAGTGGTATTGCAATTCAGTATCCAGGATCTTAATACCCTGAACATTTAAATTCACACACACACAAAAAAAGCTGGACACAGTGCTGAGACTGAGGTCCAGTGTGTTTGTAATTCAGGACCTCAACCTTAAGTAAATCACTTCTGCCAGAAACTTAGCTCAAAAAATGTGATGCACTTGATATTTGAAGATTCCTCATCTACTTGTTGCTGGACTTTTGAGAAGAGATTAGATATGGTACACTTCAATATAAAAGAGACCCTGGGATGAAAACCACTTGGATTGCTGTCTTCACTGAGAACAAAACAAAAACTCTTTCAGTAATTAAAGTTTTTTTGTTTTGCTTTTTTTTTTTTTTTTTTTTTTTTTTGTCCCCAAACAGCAGAAGTAAAATTAAACAATCCTCACAAGAAAAGATGTGCATCACAGGTATCCTTATATTTCTACACAGACTCTGTGAGCTTTTTCAAGTGTGCAGTGAACAGATGGAGACAGTTACAAGCTTTTCAAAACAGTGTTTACTGCAAACTTTCAGGCAATCTGTCATGGTTTTTGTATTCCCAGGGCCGTTTAAAGTCCTTGAAAAGGGACCAAAAATGGTGCTTACTAATCCACATCTACCTAACTAACTCACAAACAAACTTTCATACTCAGTATCAAAAAGATATTTAAAAAGATGAAGAAAATTATAAAATCCTCTCAAACACATCAAGTCGCTTTTGAAGATAGAGTTGTATTTATGTTAATAGAAGCCAGACATTGTAATAAAGATTGCTGCTTCTCCTAGAGAACAAGGCATATATTTTCTTCCAGCTAATGACAGGACTTGTTGAATACCGCAATAGAATAACATGCAAAACTACAAGCTCAGTTCCCTGCTGTTTTGTCAATGAGAACACTCTCTGAACCAGCTGAGACCTGTATTAGTTCCAAATTGTCCAAGCTAAGGAGCAAAAACCGTTGTGCCCTTGTTACCAACATACTCATTTTGCCTATACTAAGTTTTCAGACAAGCTTAGATGGTGGCTCTTTGTCTACATATCAATACAAGTTTTCTCCTGACATTTTTCATTGCAGTAATCAAGCAAGAAATTAAACACCTCCCTCAGTGGCACTCACTCTGTATATTTTTCTAGCCCTGATATTTCCTGTAAATGATATTAGCCGCCTTTTCCTTTAATAATAATTAAAAAAAACCCTCCAGAAATTACTCACTTCAGATTCTTGACTTTTATAGTCTATAAGAACACGAATCCAAACCCAGAAAAGTACCTTAAATAGGGTATGATCAATATCCCATATGTCTTCAGATTTTCATGAAAAGGAGCAAAATGTAGCCTAAATTCCTTTCCAGGAGAGGGTCAGAAATTTCCTTAATTCATTTTCTCCAGATAATTTCACTAATGAAACCAACATATCTGTCAGCAAGCCTTGTTCTCTCTCCTCGGGGTCTGCTCTGGCTCCTGCTGGTTGTAAATTGCTGAAAGGAAAGAACAAAAATTAAGGAATTCTAACATAAGGTTAATATCATTATTGATATCCCCTATTGTCACTACTTCCTAAAAGGACGGGGGTGGAAAAAAAAGGGCCATCAGCTGGAGATGTTCATTTGTTTAAGCAGCAACAAAAAGAAAATATCTACGGGTACACTGACAAATCATTAATATATATATATGTATCACAAACGATTTTATTATTAAACATAAAAACGACAAAAATGCTCACAGCACACTTGAGGGCAAATGACAGTCTATCAACTAGAAGCAAAAGATGCCAATCTTGAAATCCACAAAAATATCTCATGAACATCTCTGTGTCACCTACAGTCATAAAACTGTATGTGCTCAAGAACTTTGCTATAAGCTACATGATGCATCATAGATAGACTTTATTATTCATTTATTCATATTTACATCAGCACAAGAAATCAATAAATAATTCAATCCTATGCCCAAGGAGAACATAACAGAGATCGGAGAATCTCTGTTCGGAGAACAAAAAGCAAGGCAGTTTGCACACTAAGTAGGTGATGAAAGTCAAACTTCCTCACCAATTATTTCTAAAGCTCATGGGGATACAGTGGGCTTTGCTGCTAGTGACAGAATATCATGTGGGCAAATCTTTCCTACTGGCTCAAGGGTGAATTCCCTATAATAGTGGAACTACCAAAAACATAAGGAAACAGCATGTGTGGTCTTGACAGTCTTTCAATTCACTAGTCCCAAAGGGCTAAGTGATTGACTATCCAAACTCTTTGAAATTTCCCTGGTAATTCAAAATGAAAGAAGCAGGGTAGCCTGAAAAATCATACTGATTCATTCTGGGAAGCCACCAATAGATATTCAAAATGCTTATGCACTGAGACAGCACAATTGCAGGTGGAGCAGTAGTGATAGCTATTCAGCAAGGATTACAGGGCTCACTCTGGAGATTTTGCTTTTCCAAAGGATCAGTAAAAATCACTAATTATGCATTAAGTTACATGGTAGGTTGATAGAATTCATATTTTCATGCACAGCTTTTACAGCTCTAGCAGCAATAATCCATCTAGCATAGAAAGGCCATGCAAAAGCTTGGCAGTTTGCTACTATTTTGCTTGGCTTTGTGCTTTAAGCGGCTTTTTAGACCTCAGTGGAACTACACTGTTATCCAAAGCATGTGAAACTGTTCAAAAATCAGTTCAAAAGTAAACCATCTGCAACCATAAGAGTGCTACAGGCAGATGAGGATTTCTACTGCTTGACAGTGGGCAGCATGATAAATTTCAAATGGACGCTTGTTTCCCAAATGGTAAATGTACAAGTACAGTTAGGGCTACCAAATGCGTAATATACTATAAAGATATTTAAGCCATTATGTTACCAAATATTTTTTCCTGAATCCTAGAAACTAAGCTCTACAAAAATGATTCCTTACTTGAACTAATAAAATCTGTCTTCTCTCCAGTTTTCTCATTGTATCTGTCTGAAGCAATTCAAATTAAGCTCTGCCTATGGATTGCCAGCACTGAAAAAAAGAGATTGCAGAAATAGAGTGATTGCTGATGCAAGCAGAGAAAGCAGAGCATGACTGTGTCTGCAGGCCCTCTGCACAGCACACAGAAAGTACAGTGTATTCCAATGATCTCCACTTGGCCAGCTCAAATGGTAAACAGGCACGACACCTATCCAATCCTGCATGCCTATATCCTAGCTCTATCCAATATCGCATGCACATCCGTTTCCATGGAATGACAGGTAACTCTAGCACTCTAGCACTATTTCAGAACCTGGCTATTTCTTATGCTGTTTTTAATGAATTTTGATGAATATTTATCCGATTTGTTATGAAATTCTTCCTGATGCAAGCCACAATACTCTAGGCAGAATCAATCTACTTATCAGCTCCAAAAAATGGCAATAATGAGAAGTTTGTAAAGAACATCTGAGAATGTTATGCATTGGTGCTTAGCTTGAGAAGAAGGGATATGATTTAATGTATATTGTAACACAGATTAAAAAAAGACATCAGACTCTGGTCATCTATTGAAGACTCGGGGGAAAGAAAAAAAGCAAGGAAAACCTTTTAGAGTTCTGTATGACTCTATTTTTTTATACTTTTCTCCTTCTGTGATTGAGAAGACTGAAAAGAGCATCCTCCACTATCGAGTTTCCTTGCTTTTATGTAAGTGCTTTTCATAAATCATAAAATATGCTTATATTTTATTTACCACATACAATACCTGTAAAATGCCTTTGCAGTAGAAGATTTCTAGAAGATCCTTAATAATATCAGTACCCTTATCTTGCAAAAAGAAAAAAAATATATCTCTACCAGCACTGGTCAGACTCTGAAGTCATTTATTCAGTAAAAACACTACCTTATTTCTGCCTGGAAAAAAGAAATATGGGAATATGATAACAGCTCCAGTACATGAGCCACTGATACATATAATTTTTTCAGATCTAAGAAAATATAAATTTGTTCTAGAACTGGTATACTTATTCCTCTATGAAAAAAATAATCCTTAGGGAAAAAAAAAAAGACTGAGGAATCTATGTTTAGTACTTTTCCTCACAACAAAAGTTTTGCATCCTATCATCTCAGGCAGAATGAACATCATTTTTCTCAGGAAGTCTTCTCACATGTTTAATCTGTTTTTATACTCCTCTGTTCTCATTTACTTTTACAACAGGTGAAATTCATTGAAAGTTTTACCACTTATCAAAATAAACCAGTATCATATTTTTCTGATCAGGCTTTACACTTACATTTGCTGTATTGTTTTATTTTTAAATTATACATCAGTTTCCCTCTGTAAAGTTCTCTAAAGCATTTCAGTTAAGGTCAGAATTTAAATACATAAACTGATTAAATGTCAATTCACCTAGATTAACTATACGTCAATAGATTTTTGAAAGATGTATCAACAGAATGTTTTTTACAGGTTTTAAAATAGCAACTTTGGGGAAGCGAGAAGAAAAACTGCAGGTTCAAATTCAAATCCTCAATTGATCTACCAAAAAAAAGAAAAAAATAAGAGTTCAAGAAAGCTGAAAATTAGGAAAAGAACTTACAAAACTGGAGAAGTTATTTCCATTCATTTTGCCTTTTAAATCTATGAAATATTTCTCCTTATGTCAAAGCCATCTCTTCCTTAAAGCATTATTCTCCAAAACAAAGTAGGCCCCGGGGTACAACAAAATCAAATGCTCAAATGCTGGTGAATATAATTTGAAATGCAGTATAATAAAGCATGTCCCTTGGAATGCAAAAAGCAAAGATTCTAATTTGGACCATGTCTCTGTTTTAGGTGTACCTTATCTGCAGGATATAAAACAGTAAATCACCTTGTGCATTGTTTTTCTTTTTTTTAACTGAAAGGCTATGTCTATTAAAAATCCTCTCTTTTTAAGCACAAATATAAGAGAAAAGAGGGGAAGCTAGCAAAGTCAGTTACCAGATCCAACATCCTGGAAACAACAAAGGTCTGGCTGTGTAAGAAACATTAAAAGGACATCTGAGTTGTTTTTAAACTAGTGTCTATTTTGTCTTGACATCACTCATATTTATAAAAATTCAACAGATTATTTTTTTAAGCAAAAATATCTTCCACAGTTAATGCACGGCATTGCTCAGAGGAAATTAGAGTGTTAACCCAGCCAGACCCATAGGCAAATGAACTGTGTTTGTTTATGAACACTGCTATAATAGAAAGGAAGCTGGAAGGGAAGGTGAAGGATTGCCTATTCCATACCTGTAGACACTCTAATAAAACAAAGAAAACTAACTGATGTATGTTTTGTTTATATTTTTACATATATAATTAATGTTGTTTGCATGGGACTTGTTTTGGCAAAGTCTCAGAAATAAAGTTAAGCTGATGCACATGCAAGAATATATACTGAGGACACTTTTAATTAGTAGAAATATGGGAACAATAACCAAACAGATTCTCAGTTTCCCTGGCAAGGACACCCAGCAGCATGCAGTACCGGTCTCTGGTAATGGGCAGTCCAAAATAGTAATACTAAAACAAATATCTTTATTTTAAGAAATTAAGCATGACCATTCTTGGCAATAACATGATAGCACTGGTCTATTAGCACTGTGGTAATTTAAGAAAGTAAAAGACTTCCAGGGTAAAAAAAAAGAAGAAAAAGAAATATTCGCCTTCCAATAATCTCTGCTTCTATAAACAGCTATAGTTTAAGAGCATCCAAACAACTACACCTGTTTCTAGCTCCTCCATCTGCCTAGAAGAGATATTGGCTCCACCTTCTATGTCAAATAACAGTCAGACATATGAGTATTATTAACCATGTTCTTATATTCCATTTCTTTTTCCCTCCTACACTGGAAAAAAAAAGTAGAAAAAATAGCACACTTAGCAGCAATCACAACAATTTATTTGGAAAAAAAAACATAAAAATATTTATGAATTATTTCCTTTAGAAAAGTAAAATCAACCATGAAGCTGTACTAACTAATTAGAATATGTCAGGAAAATGTGCATCATGACCATACAAGAAGAGAAGAATCCCAAAAAAAGAGATGCTTTCCATTAAGTTTAGAACTTAATCCCTGAATGCTTTACTTTACTTATCCATCCATGCAATTCTTGTGAATATATTCCCACTGGAACTTTTACACAAGTTAAAACTATTTGTGTAAGTTGTGATAGCAAGATCAGGCTTTTAGCGAGCAGAGTAACTCATTACTCTTAGTACATCTTTCCCATGATGAAAGTGCTGGCTCAGAGGATTCTAACCCCTAAATATAGACATAAATAAAGAACTAATACAGAATTTTTTTCTTGAGCATCCATGTTGGACTTGCAGCTGCTGCACATAAACAAAGCAGTGAAGGGCCCTCAAACAGCACAGGGTTTCCACCACATTATGCCATGTTTTAGGTTGATATCAAACGTGCAGTTCACCGTGCTGTTTTTCTAACAACAGGCAGCCCATCTACTCCTTGGATTTACCTGTCTCAAGGAGCTTCTCTTTACTGATGTGCCACCCATGACTGCTTATTACAGGGATGTTACAGCTAAGCTGACCAAGCTCTGCCCAAAGGGACTCCCTTCTCTTGTACCTGTGCTGACACTCATCTGACCCCACCATGAGCCAGTTCAGGACCCTAAACAAACAGGGAAGGGTTTGTTTTGACTTGGTTGCTTGGAGGGTTTTCCTCTTGGTTTAGCTCCCAGAATCAATCCTCCCCAAGAAAGTGAAAGGGGAGACAGAGCAACCTGTCCACTAGCTCAGCAGTTGGTTTACATATGTTTAGCAACCTGGTCCTTAATCATGGCATTTGCTTGTTTGTAGGGCTGTGCTCTGAGTCACATCACTGAAAATGATAAAAACAGGAGAATAGAGAATGAACTCTAGACCACTTGACTCATACAATTCAGAACAAAACCATATAAACTGCTGAATCAACACAGTAAAGGAGACAATGAAATATGAGAGGCAGAAGAGGGCAAAATAGCTACAGGCAAAAGGGACTAGGACCTTCCAAGGCTAGGTTTGGTGTCAGAGAAATCACAATGTGACACCTCAATTAAGTGTTCTTTTTCCCCCATCTTGCCATTACTTATTTTTTTTCCCATCTTTCCATTACTTATTATGAAAATGCCATATATTCCATTCTCAGTCTGTGCATCAGGAGATTCACTTCATGTTTGTGCATGCCCTGTGCATACAAGTGAAACACTGAAGATATAAATAAGGATTTCCAGTGAAATTCCTCCACTGTTTCCCCTTCCTTGTATTTTCTTGGAGAGGAATCACTCGCACTCCAAATGGTCCCTTACACCAGATGATCTAGGCGCACAGCATTAAGTGCACTTCACCTGAAGAACAGATGCTACCATCAAATGTCAATAGGACTTAGGTACCTAAATGGCCTAGATGTATTTTGAAAGGTAACCTTACAAATTCACCAGATCCTGCAAAAGCAGCAGAGTTGACCCAGACTGTGCTTACACTGGAAATGAAAGAAAAATCATCGTGGCATTCTTTACTCTGTGAATAACACAAACCCAAATTAATCTTATATACAAGAAAGAAGTGCAAGAAAGATTTACCTTTTGAATTATGTTTTAATTATGGATCTGACTATTAATGGAAATTACAGTAGCAGAAGTACCACTGTTTTAGCCCAGATCCAGTTTGGATTGTGGGTTACAGAATGTTCTAACCGATAGAGTCTACTTATTGTTTTTCCCATGGTTTAAGTTTATTCCCTAATTTCCTTATTATTGCTTAAAGTTATTCTGTTTGGGAGTGCACAAGGTGGGAGAAAGTAGTAAGAAGGCTTTATTTCTGTGTAGATGCAAGTCATGTGTGAACCTCAGAAGAACCTATTATGGATTTGAAACTTCAGTATCATTATTTATTAGTTCCTTTGCTAATTTTGCTAGACATATGAAAAAAAAAAAAAGGAGAAAAAATGACATATGTATATTTAGTTCTCAGAAGAAATTTATACAGATTCAATTGCAGTTCCAATCCTAGCATTTTATTTCCCCCAGCAATCAAGGCCTCCTAAGCAAGTTATCCTAAGTTCATCAGTTTCTAGTATAGGCAGAAGACAGATGGATCTTTTGAGAGGGCTTAAGAAGGAGGCCTCACCTAGCTAATTGGAGGTAGATTGGCTACCTACGCACACAGGGAGAGTTCAGAGCAAACATTTTCTTTTGCCTGTTAAACCTGAATCCCAACCAGTGTCTGTTGTAAATAAATAAATAAATAATAATAAAGGGGGGAATATCCCTGAAACTCATTAGCACACACAGTCTCTCTAAACTCAGCATAACAAATAGAGTCTAATCTTGGAGAGAGATCCAGTGTATGTACATCTGAATATGCCAGGTGATTTCACATACTCTTAGGTTGTTACAGGCTCCTTCTTAATTTTCTTTGACTTTTAATTGATGTTCTAGAATTTCTTGGCCCCACCAATACTCCCTCTTTACAAGCTGTCAAATCATGGCTCAAGGAATGAATAATATTCAAAATCTATGCAGAATTTTACATTATTATTATTAGCAGCTACCTAAAAAATAATATACCCTTAGCTGTGCGAGAGACAATGAGACATACAGCCTTGCCTGCTACTTAATTTTGAAATACAAAACAAAAAGTAATCAGTAATCACTAAGGAATAGTGTAAAATGAAGAGTAACCCCCAGATCACAAACCACCCTGACAACCACCCATTTCATAAAATGACCACATTCACTAGCTGTCCAACTCCTGTTTTTCCACCCCTGCATCTCACACTGTTAGCTGCCTAACCATCAACTCGAGGTTTCGAGATGAGGTAGGTATCACTAGTCAACTGATTTGCTTCCTTCCCCTGACTACACAGCTCACCTGAAACCTCGTTGAACACAGCCAAGTCACTAAGCAAGCTGAAAAGTATCCCAGTCTACAGAAAAGAAGTAAATGGCTCTTTGCTACTTAAGTAAGATGAACCTTTTACCAAATCAGAATACACGGGTGCCCAAACAAGATGTATAACAAGCAAGAATTCATTCAAAGACACCGCTCTCCCCCTGTGCAGGGATTCAGGATAAGGTATCTGGAGACAACTGAGCAGTCCTGGAAGCTGACTGCTGCCAGAAGAAAGTCTTCCTGCTCTCACAACTCTCACTCTCCAGACTCATCTGACCCTTCAGGGAGTCCAGGTAGATCACTGAACAGACAAAGTCATCTTCCCATTTTTCTAGGCTAATTTCAGATATTCTTTTAATATACTGTTTTAGTATTCTCTTTACCTTTTGATTATTCTTTTTTTTCCTTTCTACATATATACATTCACACAGCTTTAAATTCAAATAGACAGATAACTTAGTTATCAAAATACTGACGAATTTATTCGTAAATGTTGGATATATAACGAATACTTAATAACTTTGTATTTTTTTATGAATGTATAGTAAGGAAAAAAAAAGTGAAATCAGTTTCCTCTGTGACTAAATTGATTCAAGGGAGCAGTGCTTCCTAGTAAAAATGTTTTGTCAGAAAATGTCTGACCAGCTATATTCATAGCCTATTAAATCATTACATATTCTCCAGGGATCTGTCCTAGTCTCAAGCTCAAACAAACCCTTTCAGTATCATTCTGTGTGTGTGTGTTGCTTTGCAGAATAGGAAAATTGGTATTTTTAGGGCAGCACTTAAGTCTAACACTTAAGTATCATTTTTTAAAACCATGCAGGTTATGTAAACACTCATATGTCACACGTAAGTCCTTTATAAATTGTCAGCTACTTAACACAAAGCTTTGAAATCAGTAACAGCAGTTGCACACACATGGAAAAGGACTGCTCCCCTTTGGTAACTGATACCTTCTACAAGCAGGTACTTCACACTTCCCAGAAAAGCAAAATATGTCCCTTCACCACTGGCACTAGTTAGTGTCTCTCTGTGAGCACATAACTGAATGTCATGTCATTAACAGCACTGTGTTTTGGGAGGTCTTTGTTTTTATGTGCATTTAACTACTTTCTTTGAATCCACTAATTTACAGCTACGTTCTCTCCAGATGGAAACATTTAATCTAATCTATGCCCCATTTTCTACACTGCTCCTGACAAGGCTTTCAGGGAGTTCAAGGGAGAGGAGGGGGAAGGGGGAAAGTGTTTTTGAAGGCTCTGTGAATGATTAAAGTCTCTGTAACCCCAGAAGGAGCAGGGAAATGTTTCGCATCCTGCTCAGCCTCGTTATTACAAAGCAAACAGAAGAAACAAACTCCTTTCTTTTACACTCCTTTAGGTTCAGCACAATCCATGCAGAAGCCTTGTGACTGACAATAGCAGGAGTGGGCTCAATACTCGGTGCACAATTTTTTCAAAAAAAAGTGTATTCCATCACTGGGATCAGAGTGCAGGAACTGAAACCAAGGCTGCGTCATTCCCTTTTGTTGACTCGTGTCTTGGGGCTATATAGCCACCCAAAGCAGCAGGCAGCTGTACGGTGACAAAGCCCCAATGCCAGGAAAACAACACCCTCTCTAGGTCAGCCAGACCCACAAGCAGTTCTCAACATGTACCTGAAAGGTGATATCTGCATGTCTGAAGCTCCATAGTCTCCATAGAGACAGAAACCTCCGGCTTTCTTGTGGGTGCTCTATCAGCAGGATTTAATGGGGAAGGGGAAATATATATATATATGTATATAGCATTTCCTCATCTCTCAGTAGCACTTTTGAGGAAAAGTCTGGGACAGTTTGGGAATATGGGAAGAAAGCTCCAGAGTACAAGTCCAAATGATATTTCACATCTCCACTTGAACTTGCTGCTAATGAATAGTCATCATGATGAATATTGTAAATCCTATTTGGAGTCTCTACTTGGGTGCTACGGATGGGCAGTAGGCATCTAAATCGCTCTTCAAATTATTGCCTTGGACTCAGACTCCCAGGCAAGGTCTGTGTGTAGTGAAACTGAGTTTAACTCTTCCAGGGGATCTTGCTCATCGAAAGAATAATGATGTGACCTTTTAAAAAAAGACTGTCTCCAAAGCACAGATTCAAGGGACTTGATAATTAATATAACATATTATTAGACCAGTTACACTCAAGAAGACTTAAAGTATTGGGATTCTGTATGGGAGATTAAATCAATAGTTAAGAACCAAGGATTAAATCAACTGTTAACTCTGCTGTGGGCAAAAGTTTGGAGAGGAGTTGTCAAAGGGGAGATGTTTGCAAAATCATACCAAGAGTGGATAAAGTGGGTGAAGAACTATTCTTCATCAAATGTCGATATATACAAAGTTTAAAAAAGTGTCCACTTCTGATGTGTAGGATCCTTTACAAAATAATCAGTTCAAGGCTAAAACCTGATGTATTCAAAAAGAACAGAAGAGATAAGAGGCATGTAGCATCCTTGAAAAAAAATGTAAAATAATATACGGTAAGATATGGAGACAGTTTTATATGTTATTTTGTATATTAAATTTTATTCTCACTTTAAAAACACAGAACATAAAATTGGTGTGTTGCTTACTGGAAGTGGTGTTGCACTTTAACAGCTAAGCCACAGTGTATGAATGATAAACAAAGCATCATCCATAAGAAAGATCATCTGAGGCTAATGTGAAGTTCATAGCTTCTTGATGGTTGCAGAAAGGAATAAACAAACTAAACTAAGAAAGGGCAAAAAGAAATCAGCCCTTCTCATTACAAATAGCTGCTTTTTTTTTTTTTTAAGTGGTCAGTGACATTTTTGCTCTTTCATTTTCTGATGCCTTGCACTTTGATCCTAACAAACATAATCATCAGTATCCTAACCTGACATGCAATGTGTTAAGCTCTGTATTTGTTTATTCTCCCTCCTGTTGGCTAAAACCCTACAGAGGCCAATTATATTGTCTGTGCCAGGATCAAGTCTATCTTTTCGTATGGTGATGGTTATAAACACCCAATTATACTTAGAATAAGGACTGTTTTGTGAAGTTGTGTTTTCACTTTACTTGAATTGTTTTTTGAGTGGAACCACATTGTAACTTGCAATGTAGATACTTTCTCAGGAGTATTATTATTAACTGCAGGAAGACACCTGTGTTGTGCTTTCTTCTCTAATCACAAAAGGTCAAATAATTCACCATATATGAGTTTTTCAGTTCTTGTCATTTTTTGGCATTATGATTAAGTATGAACTATGATTCATTCATTAAAGCCATTATATAAATAATAAATATAGCAGTTTGTCAGTGTTTGATAAAGCTGGTAAAAAAAGTCTTTTTGGAAAAATTTAAAACAGAGCACATATTGCCCTTTGACAAAGCATATTGACTTTCCATCCACACATGAAAACAACTGTATTTTAGGCAATTTTAATGTTAAAGAAAACTCAGTTTTCAAGAAAAGACTGAATCACTGCAAGAGCAGAGAAGAGGAAATTGAATACTTCAGTTAAGAACAATTAAGGTTAAAGAGATATCCTTGATAGTGTATAGTGATAGATTAATAGTCATATATCTTTTACATATGCCATTTATTTCCATAATAAGAGAGTTCCAGAAATTAAGGCAATGTTTTAAAGTAAAGCCAAACAGTTTTTGACATTTATAGAAGTAGTTATTCTTAGGCTTCTACATAGATATACATATGACATTTTTTTTAAATGAGACTGAAGATTATAATCCTTTAGTAATAAAAGGAGAATATTCCCAAGAATGTTTTAAATACTAGCTGAAGAAAATTGGTTTCAAGAATCTTTGTTTATCTACACTTCCCTACTTGACCAAAAAATCATATATATTGAAGTCAACTTATGTAACAATGCATGTTTGTGTAGCAGTGGGCAGTGACTATGGAAATAGTTTCTCAGGAGGGCAATTGAAAGTGGCTGAGCAGCTGGGCCTCACACAAAAGCCCACATGCTGTATAATATCCACAGCGAAACAGAGACTTCAGGTCATCTGTATAAGGTTAAAAATCACACAACTGAGGATTTGGAGAAAAATCAGACCGGAATTTCCAGGCATTTCCAAGACCCTTCTTCTTTTAGGTCCTAAACTCTACTTTGTTTATGAGAAGAAAAGTAAAGGATGGCCCTCCAACTACTAAAAGGTACCTCCTGAAATATTCTTTCAAGCTTTGGCATAGGTTGTATAGCACAGCAACTGAGGGACCCAGCAGGACCCAAAGACTTCTGAGTGGATATCTGAAAAATGTGCAAGCTCCAAGTTCAATAGAAAAATTCACAACTGCAGTAGTGATAAGAAACGAGACAAAATAACTTCATCATTAAACTTTTGAGTCAACTTAGAATTGGAGCCTTTATTCAAACATTCTTCATTTCCCTTGTCCAAAGGCAAAACAGCTTATGTTATCCCGTACTGAAAACATGCAGAAAATAGTAGAAGAGGTTGAATGACTTTGGCCAACCTGGTGTGAAAAGACTTTCATAATGTAACAGTGCAGTGAGTCCTGCTTTCTGCTTTTGTCTTTATTCATGTCCTTTAACAGTAAAAGATAATTAAATACTGAACACGAGGTGCAAAAGAACAAAACATCTACAAAGTGGAATGAGAGATTTATTACAAAGACTTACAAAGATAGATCTTTGAGCACAGGCATCCTTGAGCACTCTTGCAAAGAGTAAAAGGGCAGGATGTTAAGCCATAAATCTCAAATGGCTATTTTATTCTACTAAAAGATGCCAAGACACCTGCTGATGTAGTTTGATTAAACTGAGCTTTCGTGGCCTTCATAAGGATAAACAGTCCAATCAAGGACTGGATGTTAGTACACTTGCAATTTCTTTACAGAGGTTGTCAAGACAAGACAAAAAGGACATTTTCCAGTATTTAAAAGCAGAGGCTCTCGAGTATGAACAACCAGCAGCTCACTCTATCCACATATATGAAAAATCTTTGGAAAGGAAACACGTGTTCCTCCCACCAGCTCTTTAAACTGAAAATCCCTCCACAAAGATTTGCAGAAATGAGCGTTATTTTGGGTACGCATTCCTTGTCTAAAGTATGCAATTATAATTGTCCTACACGTGTGCAATGGATTTTCAGACAGACTATCAGTCATACATGTACAGTGCACTCCCAGAAGGGTTAGGTCCAGGGCTTTTGACAGATCAAATCTACTAATATACACATTCAGCCATGCAGCAGGAGGAGAGCTGTGGCAGACAGTCCTCAAGCACTCGCATCAGCATCTCCTCCCTGCATTGCATTGCGCTCAGGCACTGGATTGTTGGTGCCCAATTGCTTTCAGTTCTGTTTTTTTTTTTTTTTTTTTTTTTTTTTTTTTTTAACCCTACTGAGATGTTACCTTTCTTCCTTCCTCCTTTCCCAGAACTGTTTTCCCTTTGATATGCCATCAGCATCTACCCTTCTTCACTGTAGGAGGTCTTCTCTGAGTGAGCTGCGTCTGATTATACAGCTCTTAGATCTCTTTCTGCTCCCACCAGCTCTGGAGGAGATAGGTGGTTAATTGGAGCCAGCTGCTTGGCGGTTTTTCCACCTGTGTGGTAGTTCACTCTGTCACAATGAGAGATGAGAGTGGAAATAGGACATAAAAAATCCTTGGAAGTGAAGACAAGAGGCTTATGTTTGATATACAGAAGGAAAGGCATGTGGAAGGAGTCAGAGAGGGACTATGTGGTCAGAGGGGCAGAACAGGAGAAAGAGCTTTGCTGCAGTGCAATGCAGGGGCAAGGCTGCCTTCCTCAAGGAAGAGGATGTTGCTATAATGGAGAGTTGAGGTGTTCAGAGCACCACAGTGTGTTTTAGCTCTGGGAAGGGATATGAAAATCCTTAACAGAGAAACAGCGTTCAGGATGCATCAGTAAAGTTTAGGCAGATGGTTAAATGTGAGGGCCAGGAAGGACTGGTAAGTTCTGTGCATTTACCACACATGACTAAAAATTCACCAGCAATAATGAAACTGCTGTTCAGTGACAGATTGATGATGTTATGAGCTTAAACTTTTTCCTCCTCCTTTTTATCTGCCCATTCATCTACCTCTCTACTTTTTAGCCTTCACTTCTAAACTCTGCAGTCCATGGTCAAGCAGAAAGATCAAAATGAGAAACAGATTTATTAAAAATTCTGGTTTTAACAGAATTTCCTTAGACTTTCAGTTAAAAAAATAGACACAATCCTCATTTTTTTCACATCTAAATATGAAATATTACACAGTCTTACCTAAATAGGAGGTGTGCTTTAAATTTATTAATTGGTGGTGGCCACACCTTGGTGGTAGCCAGTGACAGGACAAGGGGCAATGAGTATAAATTAAAGTACAGGAAGTTCCATCTCCGTATGAAGAAGAACTTCTTGACAGTGAGGGTGACAGAGCCCTGGAACAGGCTGCCCAGAGAGGCTGTGGAGTCTCCTTCTTTGGAGATCTTCCAAACCCGCCTGGATGCCACCCTGCGCCACGTGCTCTGGGTGTCCCTGCTGAGCAGGGGCGGTTGGATTAGATGGTCTCTAGAGGTTCTTTCAAACCTCAACCACTCCGTGATTCTGCAATATTAGTGTAATACAGCAATGAGTATGACAATGCAGTAGTATGAAATTACTCTGCTTCGTGTAAATCTGACATTATAATAATATGACTATAGGATGAAGACAGGAAAAAGAGAAATTGCCTTTCAGCTGCAGGTGTCAGGCTTTAGATCCTACTGCAACTATGTACAGTAACAGTAAGTAGCACAGCCCAGAGAAATTCCATGAAAATTGCAGGCTGCAGCATAATCATTTTTTTCAAAGTAGGATGCAGCCTAATCTAATTACCAAATGCTGAAGTCAAGTATCAGCTTTTTTCCATCCTGCTTATTGTACGTTTGCCAATTATGTCTAATATAGACAGACAGGTGAGGTTCAAAGGAATAACTCGGCAAATTAAAATTGGAATCACCCAAATTAGCAAAACTGTAGGGTCAAATCATGAGCCCAAGAAGTCAAAGGGAGCTTTGTTATAGAAGCCAATGTGTTTAAGATTGGGTAAATGAGTGTTTCTTAAATAAGAGCGGAAATCGTTAGAAGTTTATTTAAATCCTGGTTTCATTTAATTGAAATGAATTTATGCCTTTTTTTTCTGTGATAATTCCAGGTTGCCATCCATCTGTTTTTTGTTCTTTCCTGAATACATCTGAAATGCATAACACATTCTGTAAGTCTGCCTCTCATCTGGGAGAATACACACAATATACATGTAAATATACTCATCTGTTTTTCCTAGCCACTCAACCTGGGTTTCTCTGAGCTTTTACAAATAAAATAAGCTCATATTTAGACAAGGTCAACAGAATCCTTCAGTTGGATCCCCTCAAGATCAGCATGTTGTTGTTGCAGCACTGAAATCTCTTCCAGATGAGATAGAAAGCCAGCATGCTCTTCAAGTTTATTAAAATTTCTGTGGCGCTTTCCCTAAGATTAGGATTGTTAACTTCAGCATTAATTCTTATGTCTTGGCTAAATTCCCACTCAAGTGAAATGGTTTTTCAGGTTCCCCTTTCAGTTCCTGGTGCATATTGCTGAGCCAGTTGTTTTCAACCACTAAGCAGCTACTGAGATTTGTCAGATAGAAATCTCTTTACAGATTCCTTACCTCTGTCACAGATTTCCTATTCAGAGGCTTTAAAAAAGGTATGTAATTTGTTTAATTGTTTGGGAAGTAAGATATCGACATGCATGAAAAGCTTTTGAGTCTCATTGAAAGTCCTGGGTTCTATTTAGATGCTTTTGAAATGTATCAGCAACTTCCTGCTATTATTTTAAAGCTAAATCTATACTGGCAAGTAATTTGGAGGAATATAAGGGAAGCACTAAATAGATGCAAGTGGTGCTGAAGACCCTACATCTTCCCTGGGTTGCACTTCAGGGTTTTTACTGTGTCACAGATATTATCTGATTCCCTGGCCTGAGCACCACAGGTTTGAGTTGGAAGCCCCAGGACCAGCCACTGGTCCAGCCACAGGACATTTGTTGAGATCCTTGTATCCTCACTGAGGTTTGGAGCGCATTTGGTGCACAGTGGGGTGACAACTTCCAGTGTAGGAATCCCTCTAGAAACGACGTTACAAATACTTGCCCAGAATTCCTGGTAATCACACCAAAGCCAAGCAAGTGGGGACAACCAGAGGATTCTCCAGAGTATATATTTATCCCAAACCAGAATGTTAAAATAGGTGCAGCATGTCAAGGGCAAGCAAGGACAGTGCATAAAAAGCAGGGATGTAGTTTGGCCTCTGTTTTGGAGGATTAAAGAGTAACAAAGACCTCTCTACTTTTTAAAGTTGCTTTGTGGTGACACATTGGCAAATGATTTTGAGTAAATCTCTAAATAACAGTAAGCTTAAGTTAACATAGTTCCAATACTTTCAAATGGTCTACTCCATTTTGAGCAAGACCAGAATGGGTTTCTTAAAAGTGCTTTCTCTATTATTTTTCTATAATGTTACAAACGATAACAAAATTTAGCTAATAGTATACTAAAATTGCTGAGTGTAATTACAGACACTATTTGATCCCATCACTGCAAAGACATATCAAAGGATGACAGCTCAAGCTGAAAAATGTGCCGATTTCTGGTAACAATTATTTCAGTCAAAGTTAAAATGTAACTATTCTTCATTCCTGTTCATTATTTCTGTCACAGATGAATGTTCAAAGAAAACAGGACTATAAATAGCAGGTAGTAATGTCTTTCTTTAGAATAGTTTCTCCTTAAAAAGACAGAGTATTATCTTTTTGTCTTTACCTATGAGGGTATGGAAGAGAAATCCTGAACTCTAGTACATGGTGTAAATCCAGAGCAATTTCATTGAAGGAACTCCCTTGGAGAAAACTTGTTTTGACACTAATATAATCAAACCCTCTGTCACATTAGGATCATAATAAAATCAGAAGAATTGGGAACTGATAGAAAAAGCAGGGTGTTTCCATAAAAAAAGAGCACGTGCAGGCACAAACATCATTTTATTTAACTTTTTACCTTCTTTAAAAAATCTAGGCATAAGTATTCACTATGCAGGTAAAGGTGCAAAGCTGGTACCCAGTTCTTGGTCAGGAAAAGCATCAGAGCATGACAGTGAAATAGAGAAGCTTCCTTATAAAGAAGAAGAAGGACTCTGCAGACAATAAAAATGAACTTTTAGTTCTCGGTACAGAAAATTTGATAGATCCAAGCAAACTATGGGACAAGACAAATCATGTTAATGTCAGCCATCCAAGAAACTCCTCTGAAATGCAGGGCAGAGCATGGCGAGAGGCCAGAGTCCCATCTGAAAGTGCTGCTCCTGACCAACTTTATCCAAAGCCTACAGCAGAGTATCAGCTGGGTTGGTCTCACGTTGTGCACAGGTATTTATTTCCCCCACCTCTTCATATTATGCTGCTGAACAACCTTTAGTGCCCCGTAAACTTAACAGCATCTGAGTGTGTTTAATTTAGGAGAGCAAAAGCCTGCTGGCAGTGCACCACATCCACAGAGAGAGTCCAGGGCATGGAATTATGTCTCAGAACTGCATCTGCATATTATGACAGACTAAAATACATATAATAGCGCATTGTTTGTAAAGGCTACAGTTCTTTTTTAAAATTAATTTGTCCCGATTTTTCATAGCAGGATTAGCATGATCTTCCTATCTTAATTACTGGCACACTATACAGTCCTCATTTGAAAACCATGGCATGCAGTTAATGTTTTTTTTGACAACCAGGTGGCTCCATACAGCAATATTGCATTAGGACAATAAATGAGCTCATATTAAAAAAAATATAATAAGATAATAAAAGATAATAATTAAATATGTATGAACTATAATGCCACCAATAACAGATTTTTTACTATTATTTTAAAGGAGTATTTTTAAAGTAGCCCACTATTTCTAACAATCCTGTACCATGAAGAATGTATACATTCATAAGAATGAAAAGATTTTCAGTATTTTTCAGTAATTCTACAGTAATTTTGTTCTAATCAGGAATTACTGCACCGATATCAAGCTACTATCGTTTCAAGGGGAGAAATTAAATTCTGCTGTATGCAAGGCTTCATGCCTAACAAACATTCAGCAAACAAGTAAGATTTTACATATACACCTTTCCCATTTAATGTGTATAGGATCATATTTCACTTTTATAGAAACCTGCAATTTAGCTGTTACTAAATTCTACAGAGTCTTTCCATTTGAGGAAGAAAAAATTCAGGCCCTAGAGATTTCCAATCCATTAGCATCCTGATTAAGTTCATCCAAAGTCAACTTGATTAAGTTATTCAAAGACCTCCCAAGCTTCTAGATAAGGGGATTTGTTGGAGCCCACCAAGGTTTCCTCTGTGCTTGTGGGTCTGGGCTTTCTCCTGGTGTAAAACATAGCCCCAGGAGAGTAACAGGGTATCTGGCTGTGATAGGTCTCTCAGTTCAGACAGATCAATATGTGCTTCACTCCATGGTCAGGCATCCTCAAGGAGAAGCCAAGGTGACTCTACCTCTTCCTTCACAGCATGTGTGGAGCAACTTAACCTGAATAGCAGGGACAAACACACAAATTGAAGATGGTGGGGACATCAGAGTTAGAATTATCTTCAGTTTTGGCCCACAAAGCCAATTCAGTGCTCTTTGGACTTTTCTGCCCTTGAAAAGTTGTGAAAAGGATAAATAGATCTTGAGATCTATTTTACTCTACCTCCCCTAGCAAAATATAAGTAGAATTCCCCTGATTTTCCAAAGCTTACTGAAAATAATACTACCTAACAACCTGCAAATACATTGCTACCTAACAACCTGCAGGCACGTGTACAGGGAAAGGGAATAAAGAACAGCACTGACTATCCTCATATGAAAAGCCTTCTGAATGACCAACAATGGCATAAAATGAAGCATGTTCAAAAAAAGAGATGTAACATCCACCAGAATGCAAGGATACATGTTAGGGGAAGAGTTGCAAGTCATGTATATTAATCTGAAGGATTTTATCAGCTTCTTACAACACCACTGCATGACATCCATGGACTTCCCTCTCTCCTTACGTGAGTCTCAGAGTGAATTTCCTTTCTTCTTCCCTTCTCTCCTTTCTGCCTGTCTGCAGACAGGCACTATCTAGTTAAGGACGCTATCCTTAATAAAGGATAGGGATTTCGAGGGAATATCCTCTTCTAGGGAATATCCTCTCCTTGCTTCTTCAAATCAGCACACTTCTGTGAAGCAGTGCTGCTTCACAGACATTTGCCACCAGCCCTGTGATGAGGCTGTCAGATGAGATTGTGCCCTATTTGGCATAAAATATAATGAAATATCATGCAATCTTACAAATTCAGAAACAGCCCAGATACCAGGCACCGAACATCATGGCATTTATAATGGGGACACCCATGCAACGAACAGGTCTGCCTCGCAGGTAATGTGTGCCTTTCCTGAGAGTGTGGGGACACATTATCTCTGAAACTGCTGTGAAATCATAATACAGCCAAGCTCTGAGAGAAATGCAGAGAAATATCTGAAATAATAGCATTTGTTTTTACTGTCTCTCAGTAAAAATAAGCACCTACTCTGCTTGGTATCCCACTATGGACAGAGCAATAAAGTTTCAGTATAATATATAGATATAAAATCTAATTGACTGTTGTCCAAACCTGGGATGTAAAGTGACATGGCACAAACTTGTCTCTTGTCTCTTTGCTACAGTGCTCAAGAAGTGCTGCAGTGATTTACTGAGCCCGGTGCTTCTGCTTATTGTCTGTGATTTACTCTGCAGCCATGCAGAAAATGGCAGAACTGACAGATTTCAAGTAAAGTTTGTCAGCCATTACTCCCATGGGTTAGTCAGCAAAATCTTCTGGCTCGTGATAAGCAATTCTCATTGGGACGATATTTTGTTTTTATTCCTGGTTTTATTGTCTCATCCCTGAATGCTCAAAAAAATGCTCATTTTAAGGTTTTGAACGAAATCTTCATTGGTTCACATCATGTGTAATTCACACTCTCCATAAAAGTGCTGAATGCTAACTAGAAGTATTAGATGAGAATTTAAAAAAGCTGTATTTAAAATAACCTACTGAGGCATTCAGAATTGCAGCAATAGCATAAATACAGAGAAAAGGAAGAAAGGGAGAGCAAATATATGGTGCTATATAAAATGTCAGCTTCTAGTAGAGCTCCTCAAAGATTTGTTTGCCATTTGTGTAGAATTATGGAATTAGATGCTACAGAGGAACCAAGTAAAATATTATTATTTGGCTTAGCGCTAAGCTGCTTTCCCAGGCTAGGGCAAACCTGCTACACAGTATTATCCAAGTGCAAGGAGTAACTGTGGTCTTCACAAGGATTTTTCTGGAGACTGCAGCCAGTAGCACCTCTCTTCTGGAAAGGGATGAGAAGCACATTTAAATGTTGCCAGTGCTTCAAGCAAGTCTAAGACATAAAGAACTGCCATAATGGGTTAACCATCAGGTCTATCCACAGACTGGTATTGTGCCTCTCACAGAAACCCTTCTTCTCCAACTGAGACAAAATTTAGAAATCCCACTCTGTTCCTACAGTAATAATAATAGTAACTTTGGAGCATTCTCAGAAGTACCAAATCCCTTAGGATAGGTACTGTCTGGAAGAGACAACCACTTCCCAAAAGAATTTTCAAGCTGTATAGGGAAATCCCTCCAGTATGGGAGAACAAATAATATATGCAGAATTTTCGGAGAAACATGTGTATGTAACATTTTTTTATATACATTGTTAAACAGCTATTAGAATATTTATATGACAGAGAATGTTCTATAGTATTTTGATTTGGACTTTCTGTGTCACATTGAAGAGGTAGAGAGGGTTAAAAGTAAATATAAGCTAGAGGAAAAAAAATAAGGAAAACCTACAGTAAGGAGAGAAAACAGAGACATTTAACCTAAAGCTGGAGCAAAGCTGAAGGGAGAGAGAAAAAATAAACTGGATGAACTCAATAAAATTGAGTGAAGCCAAAAAAAAAATGCACTGAAATACAATCTGATGCTAGGAGTAGTGTCACTGTAGTTGTAATGAAAGAAAAAAGTATGTTTGTTTTCTTCTTTAGGAGAGAGTCTTTCTTAAACTGAGTGATGTTTGTTTGAAGAAAGACACAAGTTTTGATGGCACACATACCCCTGTTCAAAGTCAAGCAATGCCTGAGGCAAAAGCCTGTTTAGGTGCCACCTGAAGTCTTTTCCTGGGGTAGTTTTGCTCTGGAATTCTTGTTTCGTCCAATTCTACGGAAGAACAAGCTTATCAGGATTTTGCTAATGCCCTGCATTGCATACAGCATCCTTCTGGAGACATCAGACTTACTGTATGGCACATACACAGCGAGTGTTAGACTTCCCAGACAGACCAGACATTTTGTATATGAATGGCAGAGTGCAGCTGAGATCAACTTAGTCAAAGCAGAGGCAGATGGATTTCTAGTCTCTAGGAGCTCAGACAAATGACTTACTTCATCCTCAAATTCCAGCCAAATTCCAAGCAGAGATGGTTTTAATGTCTGGGGACATCCATGTGTAAATTTTGGTAATACTGAAAAGCTTCTCAATCATTTAGAAGCTCTTGCTCTAACACAGTTCTCATTATGAAGTTTTATAACCCTGTAAAGTCTTAAATCTGAAAATGAATTAAAATATTCTTGAATAAGAATTGTTTCAAGTGGATTCTAACTGTTCACCAAATTTTGCCTAGCACAACAGATCCAGTGAGAAAGAGCTGGTCTCTGAGATATTTTTAGAAATGAATATAGCTGTGGCAATCATTTGAAACACAAACCCTCAAAGACAGTAGAAACATTAGAATTTGAACAAAGGTGTTTGAAGTAGGTGGAGAGTTGGAGTAACTGATGCCTAGCTTTCACACTTTTAAAGCTGGTGAAATAAATCTCATACAAACAACATTTTGAGGAAGTCAAGTCTAGAAAAGTTTTACCTCTAACTGTAATAATTACTTTTTAAACTAAAATTGATCGATCCACTTTAAAAAAATGAACAAAGTAAAAGACATCAAATCCGTATTTCAGAATGCTCTAGTAGGAAATAATAGTATTGGAAATGATCTAACTTATGAGACTTGGCATTTTCAAAAAACAACAAAAAACTTCAGGAGTTCTGATGAACTCTATTGTACAGGTGAGACCAAACATGACAAAATATAAGCCATTCAGAAATTATTATTTTCATTTCTATTTACTTTATTTTCTGAATGTCTTACAGAAATTATGCCTTTTTGAAGGACTAAAAGTAAAGGAAGCAAAAAAGACCATGTGTCTTACTGCAGTTATTTCTTTAGAAATTTTTTAAAAGGTAACAAGTACAGGAAAGTGATGTTTAGAGAAGAGTTATGAAAGGATTTCTAAATATCAGAAAGGGTTGAATAGGATGGGTCCAAACTCTTGCATTGTTGTCCAGTGACAAGACAAGAGGCAATGGGCACAAATCAAAACCCAGGAAATTCCCAGAAAAATCCGAGAAAAAGCTTTTATACTGTGAGGGCAACTGATCATTGGATAGGGTTGCCTAGAGAGGTTGTGGAGTCTCCATCCTTGGAGATATCCAAAAGCCATCTGCACGAGTTCAGGGCAACCTGCTGCAGGTGATCCTGCTTGATCAGGGATGTTGGATTAGATGATATCAAGAGGTCCCTTCCAACCTCAACCATTCTGTGATTTTGTAATTCTGTGAAAACGAAAATCAGGAAAAAAAATGATATTGAAATATGAATATAAGAGTGGCAACAATGGAAAAAGCAATGTAAGAATTCTTGGAATATTCTTGGCAGAACTGAATCAATCAAAAGTAAGAGATACATTTGCATGTGCCGGACACGAAGAAATGCAAACTACAAAAGAACTACAAGAAATATATCACTTAAATATATAAACAAAAATCTCTCTTTTAACAACATAAACAAGAGGAAACACCAATCTGTATCAGACATGATGCTCAAGCCATAAAAGAGACTGTAGTCTATCAAATAAATCATCTGTCTAAGGCCGTTTTCTCAATTCAAATAGTAGATGAGTTGCAGCTGGCTGTGCCTGCAGCTGCTGCCCTCTTATTTGGCTCATTGCTAGCTGCTAGAGAAGGAAAAAAAAAAAAAAAGAAATATTATGTGTCTGTTGAAATTAGGTCATGACCACTCATACCCTGTTACGTGATAACTAAGGATGAACAGAGCAGACTCCAACTGCCAACAACTTCAGATTCTTCCAGACCTTCTTCCTGAAGGTATTTTACAGCTTCCTACTAATGGGCAAGGTAGTTTAAACCACTTTCCACTTATAAACCTCTCACGGTGCTTTTATCCCAGGTGAGCATACCTCATTACCCTTCATTGTGCCATTTTATGCTCACTTGTTAACTTTTTCCCTTCTTATGCTCTTTATAGGTATATGTGCTCATCTACAGAAAGCTAATAGCCCTGAATGACCAGAGGCTGCTGAATAAAATACAGTACATAAATAACTTCTGGGAAGTCAAGAACCAACCAACTGACAAAAATATCTGGCTCCAGCAGCTGGAGCTTCATCTTACAGGAAACCTGGACTCTTTCTTTCAGAATGCTCTACCCACAGTGAACTTGCTACATCCAGTCACTCAAAGAATAAATTTAGGCATGTAGCAATGCATCTAGTTTTTGGAGAACTGCAGAGAGGAAATGAAAAGCTTTCTGGGCCAGTCCTACTGGGTAGTGTAACAAGGACCCTGGCCTTCACCCAACTATGGAGCGATGGCATTACCTGCATATGTCGTGCTATATAAAAATTGAATAAGACAGAAAAATGTAAAATGAGGGGCCAGTAAAAGTCATTTCACCAACTTATCCATTATCCTGGTAACTTCGCAGGATGTGGGTCATCTGCTAAAAATGTTTAACTGAAGAACTAGCTTTTGACATCTCTGCTCACAATTTCAAGTATTTTTCAGCACAGTATTTGTTTCCTTAAGTTTGTCCCTGGTCCCCGTGGTTGTCTCTATTGAGAGGATGAACTATAGGCCCTCATCAGTCCAGATGTCAGAGTTCCACATTCAACAGAGGGCAGAGGAGTTACTTGTGCATAGTTAAACAAGCCTCACAACAGCATTTGGATTTTGCCAGCAGGGTTCTCAGAACATTGGCCTAAGAAGATCTCCAAGACTTGGAAATGTTTGTGGGTCCACTAAAACATCTTTTGGGTAGGAGAAACCCAAAACCTCTATATGAAAAATGGCATCACAGGACACTGACCTTGCGCAAAGTTATGCCCACTAGAATACCATATTTTATTAATGCAAAGCAGGCTGATTTTTTTTCTGTGCTCCTTCACCTCCTACTTGAAAAATCCTTCTTTGGTGAATCAATCAAAATGGGCTTAAAGATGAGACTGACCTCCAACAAATCAATTACATCTCAAATGAAAGTTCTTTTGCAGTCTTTTTTTTTTTTACGTAAGTAAAATACAGTTTACCTTTAATAAAACTACCATGAAGTAATTGTATTGTATAACAAATGATACATCAATGTCCATAGATATAGATTTTCTATAAAAGCTAAAGTCACAGTGATCCATGCATTTCCACATAGGTTAGTTATTTCGTATTATAAAAGAAAGAAAAAATAATAATTATCCTTTGAAACTGAAATAAAATAAAGATTTAGTCTTCCAAGAAATCATCATCTTTAAATGCACCTGTGTACAGGATGATAATGCTGTTACAAGACAGCAAATTATTTCAAAGCACACCTGTTATAGGTTAGTGCGCTCAATAATCAGTCTAGGAACATGAAGAGCTTTTGGAGTTTGACCCACTCCTGGGACATACATCTATTAAATTCTGACCACCAATGCTTTCATTTTCATCGTTGTTGGTTCATTCTGTGACTGGTTCCAAATTTCAATTCCCAGACTCTAATTACTGAACAACCTTCAACGTGACCCATAAGAACTAGTGTGAATAAACAAGTTAAACTAAAATGAGATCCACTATGAGTATTTGCCTCCTAAATTTGCCTACAACCTCAAGGTTCAAAGCCCTAGGAACCAAAGCCTAACTCAGTTTTGAATTATTTATATTATGTTTCAGCTCTGAAGATGAAAGCATCAAAATATCACAAGTCAGCTTCCTCACATGAAATTTCCCAAGAAATTTTGCAGACACAGGTGATTTGGAAAGTTTAGAAAAATCCCATTTAAGTGCCGTGGTTCTGGAAAATTATGAAACTAGTATTGGGCTTCTGACACTGACAAAGGTCACAGAGTATTCATAACAACATAATTTGAAAAATAAATTTGTTTTCAGAATGTACAGAATGTTCAGCAGCAGCTGAAAGAAAGCCCTATATGGAATTTTTTCAGTCAGTTGGCCCTGACACCTGTTTATAGGTTTCAGTTTCGTTACGCATCTGTACATGATAGCAAAATGAACTGAACTGTGACCAGAGTACTTATATTTCTAGTTACCTTATTTGTGAATACAGTTTCATGCACATACTAATTTCAGTGTTGCTTTGCCTAGTTTGCCTAGTTCAGTTTGCTTATCACTTTGAAAGTGGTAACTTTCAAGTTATCTTTCATGCAGTACTGTTACATAGCTGTTACATTTTTGACTAAAATGAAGAAATAATGGATTAGTCATCTAAGATTCCCAGTCACTCCGGAAGACCTTTTTTGGCAACATGTCTGGTTTCAGTAAAAAGTCAGAGAGACCTTTCTGATGTAATCTTAGCGAAGAAAACTAAAATAGTTTTTTCTTCATCTATTTCTTCTATAAATATCTGTGACTGTGCAGTCCACTTCAGATATCACATATGCATATTTATTTAGCTTATCATATAGGTTAGGAGGCACCATGCAGCCTTCGGGTGATGGCTGGTGCAATGGCAGAGGTCCTCTGGCAATCACTAAGACACTGAGGTGCATGTTTTTACTTCAAATCTCAAAGGGAAAATGAGAAAAACACCATTTTAAATACCCTGACATTGACACAACCAGAATTTTAGGCCAGGGGTAGGCATTAGGCAAGGACTGATAGTGAGACAGAAATAAGGACAAATTTATTTTTCATGCATATATTTGCACTGGTAACATGCCATCAATTTTTGTGTCTTAATTACAGACTTTAATTGGTTCCCAGAAAAAGGAGACATATGAAATTTTCCATTTTAATACATAGTTCTTTAACTGAGGAATTTAAAGACCAGAATAAAGCATTAGAATATTGTAATCATAAGGTTTCATGGAGAAAGATTATTCTCTACTCTATGAAGTGAATGTGAGCAAGCTAAGAAATGTGTAGAACCACTATAAACCTTCTTTATAATGCTGACAACTCCAAAGCTTCAAGAATAAGTTAAAAGTGGAGAAAGCATGCAATGAAATCAAAACCCCTGAGAGTTTTAAAAACATTTGTGTATCTTTTCTTTTGCTTTTTCAGTATGGATGCTTCACTTGGCTTATACTTTTGAGCTTTTTGGTTTAGCCAGAAGGTTACAAATGCCACTTTGTGAAATGAAATCTGAGAGTTTCAAATAAACATGGGAGCTGGTACAACACGTAACCTACCAAACATCACAAGACACGTCATAAAAACTGCGAGTATTAGCAAACATGATTTTTGAAGTAGTCTTTTTTTCACAAAGACTGCAAGCAATGATGAATTCCCTCCTTCCCTTGATAGTCCTTTCCAGGGGACTAATTACCATTGTTGTAAACGTTGGGTTTGGTTTTGTGTTTGATTTTTTTTTTGGATTTTTACATTCAATATGATTCTTATAAGTTAGCTGCCTGCCAGCAGGAATCTTGTTACAACTTTGCCACTTTAACGATATCCTAAGATAATGAGATCTAAGCCATATTTTGAAGGAAAAAAAATTACAAATATCTAGTATGTTATGCAAACTATTCACTTTTAACTTCTATCTAGCTCTTTTGCATAGCAATCTCAGGGATGGGAGATGCTGCCTCAAGGCCCCAAGGCAGACTTGCCTGTCATTTTCTGCAGGTGTAGAGCACAGGTCTCACCACAGAACACCCAAGTCATCCAAGTAGCTCACCCACAGGCCTAAGCAACCTCCAAACATCTCAAGAACAAGTGTCCTGGGCAATGGGAGGGATGCTATTCTGAATGCTTTCTAAGCATTCAGTTTAAGCTAAGTCTCCTCGATAGTTGTCTCCTGACTGCCTACTCAAAAAATACTGCTATCTCAACCTATATGACATTCAGCTATCACCATAAAATACAAGTCATCTGATCATAACACAAATCTCTATTATTTGATTTGTTGAAGTAACATATTAGTGCAATTTGATTCAATTGTCCAGAGGGGCTGAGAAGACAATAAATAAGAAAATAACCCAGAAAATCTTTTCTAACTTCTAATAATCTTATTATTGTTATTGGCCCTGGTTACGGGATAAGAGAATATCCTGGAGTATTTTTTGCCGAACTCTTTTCTGTGGTGATTCTTCTAAGAAGACATCAAAATATGTCAAAGAATTACGAAGTTAGTTGAAAAGAATGACTAAAGGAACAGAATGAAAAGGAGCTTGATAACAGTTTTAAGCATTTACTTCACTTGTGAATATAGTCTGAATATCAAATATGCCAGCTTGTTTATGTGAAGGATAACAGTTCTGTAGCTATATATCCTCAAAAGTTAAATGTAAATAATGCCAATGGAAGTGTACATTTCAAATATGATTAGGAGTAAGCTATGTTTTTATATAGTGAGTTCTTTATAAAATGAGATAATTTTTCAGCTAACTTTTGATGCTTACATGTTAGGAATATAGTGTGACTTACAAGAGTAAAACTAGTTTTTCAAATTTTAAAACACAACTTAGGACAAAGGGAAGACCATGCTATTGAGAAAAATCAAAATGTGTGTATCATATCTTTTCCTTTGCTTTTCAGAGAAATAAACATGGTTTAGATCTTAAGAAAACATCTTCTAAGAATTAAGCAGAAACAAGGAAAGAGCAAGCCCATCATATAACAGTAAGAATCCTGACAGCGTAATTCAATAAATATTTTCTTCTGAGTGCTAATTTTCTTGGGTGCAAAAATGCCGTTATTGCTTTGGTTTCTTCTGACATATTTGTTATTTGGAACATTGAGATTAAAGAACAAAAAATCTAATCCAATTTGTAGAGAATAAGTTCACTGCTTCTAGTTCTATTTCAATTAGGTGATAGAAGAATAGAGCTTATGATTATGATATAGTTTTCCTGAAAGCCACAAAAACCAAAGCCATAAAAAGGTAACAGAGGTGACTCCCTTGATCCATTAAAGTCTAATACGTTGGCATTTATCATCTTGTATAGTTATGTAAAGTGCTTATGACTTATGAAACGGGCTAATTTTTATCTCTGCCTCTACATTTTGGTTTGTCAGGTTCATCAGTCTATTAATCTGTAGTATGGAAGTTTTGCTTCTGAGTAAGAGTTATGTGCTTGACAGTGGCGCCAGATCTTAAGTGCAGCTAGATGAACAAATCATCAAACAGGAGATAAAGGTAAAGAGAAAAAAAAGTAAAAGCAAGTGGCAACACAGCAGTTAAGCAAAGACAAATCATTTAGTGTCACCAGTTTCAGTTTTCTTCCCACTAGCCACCACACATTCCTCTGTAATTACGAAAGAATTATTATGGCAGGTTTAAATCCCATACGATTTGGCAGTGGTGATGTGTATTTACTGTGATGGCAGTTCATAACACTGTCATTACATGTTCAAACAGCTGACAATACAAGAAGGAATTCCAAAATTCGTTTTCCTTCAATGCAATGACCCATTCAAGCCTTTCAAAAACTTAATGTTGACTGAATTTTTAGGAAAAATGTACAATAATGACTTCATAGATAGAAACTTTGCTATTATTCATTTCTATCAAATGTTATTTCAATAGTTGCTTCTCCTCAAAATGCTCTTGTCGAGAAAAAGCATAAATTAGAAATGAAACGCAGAAGAAAACTTATCATCTTTAGATTTTAAAGGAGGAAAGTGCATGCTTATAAACACTGGTGGGTTTATGCATTTTAACCTTTCACGTGAATCAAGAAAAATGTTTAAGAATCAAAGTTTTATTATATTATTATTTAGTATTCCTTACTCAGAAAATGTAACAGCTGAAAGAGAAACTTACATAGTGTGGCTTGCACAGCTATTTGTCTTTTTTTGCTATATCTTTTCTAGACTATGACCAGACTATCAGACTTGCACTTCTGGGATTTATATTAGCTTCTTGTAATCTTAATAGTTGTCAGGAATTTGTGCACTGGTGAAGTTCTTTTCTATCAATACCAGTATGCTGCAGATTTTTGTTAACTTGGTCAAACGCAGTTTTGAAGGGGTTATTTTCTCCTAATATTAAAGATTTCCAAGAGGGGCACATTGCAGTGGTTATGGCTTCAAAAGTGTCTTCATATTATAATTCTACACTGAAAAGTAACAAGCAGTTTTAGATGGATAACCTCACTGGTATCACAGAATCACAGAATGGTAAAAGGAGATGACCTCTCTGGGCAGCCTGTTCTAGGGCTGTGGCACCCTCACAGGAAAGAAGTTCTTCCTCACACGGAGATGAAGCCTACTGTGCTTTAATTTGCACCCGTCACCCCTTGTCATGTTACCGGCCACCACCTGGAAGAGTTTGACCCCATCCTCCCTACATTCACCCTTCAGATACTCATACATATTGATCAAATCTCTCAAGTTTCTCTTCTTCAGACTAAACAGGCCCAGCTTGCTTAGTATTTCCTCATACGACAGATGCTCCAGCCCCTTAATCACCCTCTCTAGAAGCTCCACATCCCTCTTGTACTGGGGAGTCCAGAACTGCACCCAATACTCCAGGTGCGGCCTCGCCAGAGCTGAGGAGAGAGGTGGAGGCAACTCTCCCGCTGGCAATGCTCCTCCTGATGCAGGCCAGGATCCCACTGGCCTTATTGGCCACAAGGGCACATTGCTGCCTCATGGATAACTTGTCAACAAGAACTCCCAAATGCCTCTCCACAGAGCTGCTTTCCAGCAGGTCAGCCCCTAACCTGTACTGGTGCCTGGGGCCATTCCTCCCCAGGTATACAGCAAAAAGTGCAATGACATGTTCACATTTCATCCAAGAGGAGCAGTGAAGAACTTGGTTAATTGGGACTTGCAATCAGTCTCCCTTTCTCTATTTTTAAGAGGACCATTTGGAATAGGGCCACAATCGCTATTATACGTGACCATTTAATTGGTCATATTTCTGACTGCATAAACAGTCATAATGGCTATAGGCACAGGGCAGACGTAAGTCTATATCATGTATGGCAGCCGTATGTGAAGCTACCAAAACCAGCTTTGAAAATGCTCTCATGTCTATACACGATTGCCTTGCAGTTTAAATAAGCATTGCTATCTCCCTGCTCTCTATTGTACCATGGTACTCACTAGTACTGAAAAGCGAGCTCAGTATACCAAATTATAAGAAAACTAACCTGGGGGGAAAAAAAAAGAAAAAAAAAAAGTTAATACTTCTCCAAATAACACTACCATCTATCTCAAGGAGAAATCATGTGGGCTTTTATTTCAATGTACTTTTCCGCCAAATAAAGCTATTATGTAGTTCAAGGAGAAATCATGAGAGCTTTTATTTCAATAAAAGGGAAGTTAGGAGGAGACCATAATGGAGCCACCATAAATACTATTCTATGCAACTTTTACAGTTAAGAGAGGTAGAGATACTAGCTGATGGCCTAGAGGCAGGATAGCCATGATAGCAATAGCTCTAACTCTCTAACTTGGCTAGTTAGTCCTGTTTGGCTAAATTATAATTGCATTATAATCCTATTGCTTAAGGTTGCAGGCTCTTTACAATGTCTTTTTTACCTTGCTTCAGATACTGCTACCTAGTAGGGGTAAGTCCTCTGGCTTCCTGAATTCCTAGTGTAGCGTTTGAATTAAAGTAACTGTCTGACTCAAATTAAGCCCAAATGACCTCTAAGTTAGGTCAAGGACTTATAAAAATAAGCCATACTGTCTGCTGTAATTGCAGCCATTGTAAATGC
>JAUBNY010001047.1:3776-22177 GCA_032275445.1 Crypturellus soui
GTGAACTTTCAAATGACCTCTATTACCTCCTTGTGATGGTGATATATCTTGATAGAAATATCCTAATCAAGACATATCACCATCCTCCTATAGAAATATCCTCCTGATCAAGGTATATCACCATCAAGATATATCACTGACAAGCTGGGAAGGAAGGAGTTTGTATGTAGATAAATAGAAGTGTAAAGACCATGATTTCAGAATCTCAGCAGGCATTTGGCTGCCCTAGTGAAGAAAACTAAACTGACATTTATTTTCAGTTTGTGGTTAAATCACCTTAATAAATGTTAAAGGAAGTTTTTTATTTCAATAAAAAGCATTTATGAGGATTGCATTATAAAATTCTCTGAAATTTTTCTAACCATAGTAAAAAATTCTTCACTCTACAATAAACATAATAATCTCCAGCAGCTGTTAACAGCTGATCTGTGTGTGAGGCATATTCAGTATAAAGCAGAATCCATGTTAAGAATGAATTACAGAATTAAGCAAGTTCTGCTTCTTTAACATCAAGCTTAATGAGCACTGAAAGTGACTTCCCTAATTAAACTTAACTCTAAGCACGGACACATAAATGACAGGCAGGCATGAAAAGAGGAGTATCTTAACTGAGGGGGTAAGGTGAAATATGAAAAGTGAACATGAAGTTCATTCTTCAATCAATTCAGCAGCAAAGGTCTTGGTAATAAGCTGGTATAAAAGGCCATGCAAAGCTGACAATCCCTGAAAGGAGTCTCAAGGATATGAAAAGTACCAAAATAAGCCAAAGGAGATACACATCTAAAACCGGATCATTTACATGGATTCCAAAAGCAAACATAAAAATAGGAAAAAACAAAGTAACAGGCAAACAAACAAAAATCCTCACCAGGAGGATTTTTCTGCTGCTGGTGACTGCTGTTGGAGACTATCATCCTTTGGTATGACTTGAAATAAATGTTCTTTTTAAGATGCGTGTGAACAGACATCATACAGACAATAGGACCTCAATGTTGCAATCACACAAATAATAACTTTTATATAGGATAATAAGGAACAGTACATTTGATTGTGGAATTCATAATAATGACTGTTTCAGAGGGATAGGGTAGCTCTAAGCTATGAACAGATAATTTGTAGTAACAGGCATTTCTTTGACTCAGGCTTGCTGTCTGCTCACTCATTTACTCAGTGCAGGTAGACTTTCTCATAGTCTGATGGGATGGTATATTTAGGGATGGTATATTTAAAGGATATTTATTTCATAATCCTGTAATTCAGAAGTCTTGCGATTACATCTTGGGTGGAAAGATAATGGGTTAAAAATACACAGTGTGCCTTTTTTGAATGTGTCAGCCAGTCAAGTCTTAACAAAGAAAGGGAGAAATTATTGCTTATACAATTGAAAACAGTGAACTGGAGTTTCTCTTAAGGGAGAGAGAGGTTCATTGGACTGAACCCTGAGAGTTGTTTTCTGGGATCAGAGAGAGATTTCTTTTCTTTTTTTATTTATTCAGATAGACTAAAAGCTTTTCCCCTTTCTGCACACTTTCTTAGATGAAATATCTTGATAACTGAATTGTCCCAACAACTGAATTGGTAAAATAAGATTAATATGACGGAATACTTTGTACCCTATAGACTTAACTCATATACTCACTTACAGGAAATAGTCCAATATAATTGGGTTGCTTTTCATTGATTTAACCTTCTGTTATTACATAATAATGTTATACATTGAACTAATGATGGCCCCAACTCTGTTTTGAATTTGTAAATGTAGTTTTTTGTGCATTTAGTAGGCAGTTTAGTTACATATCTTTGCACATAATTTTCCAGAGTAATGAGTCATTACCACACACCATTAAATATAAATGGTGAAATAAAATAACTCACATTTCATGCCTTTGTATTCTAGGTATTGATACATTTTAATAAATGGCAATTTTGAGTAGTCTGATATTAACTTTGTCAGTGCCAGCCATATAAATGAGCAGTGAGCTACAAGCATTTTTGGACATGAGAAGAAGCTTTCTGAAATCTAGGTATGCTTCTACATATCTAAATCTTTCTGCAATGCAGACTTTCTGGAGAGTTATTTTTGGAGGAGATATTGTAATTTTAAAATGCTATTAGCATCAGTATGTTAGAAAACAGAGATGAGTTTAAAACAGGGGAATAAGTAAGAGACAGCCTGAATCCAAAATCCCATGGAAATGGAATGCTGTAACCTTATTCATATAATTTCAACCAAGTCTGAATCTCTGAGAAAAAATGGAAATAGTTGATATGTACAGAAACATGGTGTTTATCAAACAGAAGACTCAGTTTCAATTCCCCATCCCTTCACCCATCCCTTAGGGATATATTCTGTGGATTTAACATTGCTTTCTGAATACTTAACAAAGCCCAGTCAAACTCTTGCTAGAATTGTCTTATAACAAAGTAGGACATGGATTACAAATTTAGGATACCCCTGTTGGACTCACCGCTTTTAGAAGTCACTGCAGGAAATACTAACACCTTCCTCCGCTCACATCCACATCCAAAATGCATGAAAATACCATACAAATAATTAATTTTGCTCTTTTGTATGGACCATAGTTAATGTTCTTTTGTCTTCTTTGCCATTCTTTCCTTTCCACCGCTCCTACCGAATCCAGCCTTGCAAGAGAAGAAAAAAAGTTTCCAACAAATTAATATTTTTTATATATAAAATGAAACAATGCAAAAAAAAAATAAATAAATAAAAATGGAGAATAAGACTCAAAACATTTCTAGAAATTAGTTTTTATCTGTCCAATGATTCAGACATTACCATATTAACTCTGGATGTGGAAAGGTGATGCAAAAGAGAGTTTTAACAAATATATGCTAAATGCCAGAGTTTCAAATTCTAGGTACTGCGAAATTCTTAAGAATGTGTGCAATTCTATTGACACGTAAATATTATGTAGGGTTTGTTCTCATTGATAAGAAGCACAGAGTTGTCGGAGCTTCCACATTTCTCAGAAAATTGAATTCATGTTCTCCAATTAGCAAGTTTCAAATTCCAGATATTATTTCTCATTTAAAATATAATAATAGGAGTGTTTTTTATTTAGAAAAGGTTTTTTAGAAAAAGCAGCCAATAATAGTGCTCTCTGATATGAGCTGCTCCTCTGTTCCTGGAAACGTGATGGAGCAGCTCACCCTAGAGACCATCTCTAGGCATGTGAAGGAAAAGAAGGTGATCAGGAGTAGTCAGCACAGATTCACCAAGGGGAACTTCAACTTGTTCATCAATGGTTTGGATGACGGGACAGAGTGTATCCTCAGCAAGATTGCAGATGGTACCAAACTGAGCAGAGGGGCTGACACCCTGTGCTGCCGTTCAGAGGGACCTGAACAGGTTGGAGAGTTGGGCAGAGAAGAACCTCATGGGTTCAACAAGAACAAGTGTGGGTTCTGCAGCTGGGGAGGAATAATCCCAGGCTCCAGTACAGATTAGGGGTTGACCTGCTGGAAAGCAGCTCTGCAGAGAGGGATTTGGGAGTCCTGGTTGACAACAAGTTAAACATGAGGCAGCAATGTGTCCTTGTGGCCAAGAAGGCCAATGTGATCCTGGCCTGCATCAGGAGGAGCGTTGCTGGTAGGTCAAGGGAGGTGATCCTCCCCCTCTCCTTAGCTCTAGTGCGACCACACCTGGAGTACTGTGTGCAGTTCTGGGCTCCCAGTAAAGAGGGACATGAAGTTTCTAGAGAGGGTCCAGCGGAGAGCCACGAAGATGATTAAGGGCCTGGAGCATCTGTCTTACGGGCGAAGACTAAGCGAGCTGGGTCTGTTTAGCCTGGAAGAGAAGACTGAGAGAGGATCTGATCAAAATATACAAATAGCTGAGGGGAAAGAGGATGGGGCCAAACTCTTCTTGATGCTGGCCAGTGACAGTACAAGTGGTAATGGGTATAAATTAAAACACAGGGAGTTCCATCTCCATGTGAGGAAGAACTTTTTCACTGTGAGGGTGACGGAGCCCTGGAACAGGCTGCCCAAAGAGGTTGTGAAGTGTCCTTCGCTGGAAGATCTTCAAAAGCTGCCTGGATGTAACCCTGTGCCATGTGCTCTAGGTGTCCCTGCTGGAGCAGGGGGATTGGACTAGATGATCTCTAGAGGCTCCTTCCAACCATTCTGCGATTCTGTGATGGAAGACCATCAGGCTTCCTCTTCATCCCTTTCAAGTGATTCTTCCTAAAATGTCACATATGTCCTGTTCTGCTTCTGAAGAGGCCCTTACAAGTACAGCCTGCGCACAGTCTCAGGCTCGCTTCACCCATGTTCAAATATCCAGGAGCACGCACACCCTTTTCCCTGCTCCTTTGCACCAATGAAAACCAACAGTTACCCGCGTTTCAGAAACCTTAGGCAAACTCCTGCTCTTTCCTCCCTTGCGCTCTTTTACCCAAAACAGTGCTCCAAGTCAAACCCACATTATTGGTGTTGGGTTTCTTGCTCAGCTCCATGATTTGCTACACTGTCCTTATAGTGGATACTGCAAAAAGGCAGTAACCTCACCAAGCACTTGCAGAGCCAGAATCTTAACCCTTTCAATAGTACACTACAGCTCACATTCAGACGCCACTTGCTATGAGAGCTCAGACATTCACAGACCTTGCTTCCTCACAAGCCTCACAGAGCAGCTTGCACACAACGAAAACTGCTCCAGTTCACAGGAATAAACTATGGTAGAAGCAGCCAAAGAAGGAGCAGAGCCTCCTCAGTGCTGGGCCCACACCCAGAGCAACCTCCTGAGAGCATTCCTCCATGGGGAACCCCCTGTGCTCCTCACTGAAAGCACCTCGGTGCCCAAGAGTCTCTGTCTTCCTCTTGCTCTGCACTTGCTATCTATGTTACATCTACATAGGAAATAAGAAATGGCACACCATGAGTCATTCTTTCACTCTGCTGATCTCTTCCAGCAGGCAAGCTTCACAGTCAAGAGATGGATAATGGTTCTACTACGGAGTTAAAAATAAATAAATAAGGAAGAAAATAAACATCTTCACCCTCATACAGACCATTGTGTTCTAATCACTTCCTCTGTCTGGGGGAGGCTCTAGAAATTTCCATAACTATCTTCTTCATTGACTGTAATACTTGGAAATCCACAGCTATTGACTGCGTTACTTGGAAACCCACAGTAATTAAAATCGAAACTTTTTTGGCTTAACACCTTCTTGCTTCATTCACAGGAGCTAAGCTTGCTGATTCACAGGAGCTAAGCTATTAGTTTTCAAAATAGTTTAGCATAATCAACTTTGAATCAAGTTCACATCCTATGTTCAGTGTTTGGAGAATCATATGATCTTATTCTCCGCTTTGAATCAGATTGTGAACAGAGCTGTAATAGCTGTCATAATCTTACATTGCCAGGAAATTTGTTTCTCCTTGTTCTTTTCTCCATAGAGAATTTTACACTGTCTGGTTAGTTATCCTTAAACCTTAATTCATGGATCCTGGCTTACATCTGTATGTGTACACATCTGTACACATCTGTACTTAAGTAAATCTGTGAGAATAGAAACAATAATGTACTTTAGAGGTTAGATCTGGAGTCAAATCAACCTTTTTTTTTCTCACAGTTTTTCTAAATTGGTAACAGATAACTGATACAAAATAACAGATTGTTTTAAATTGGTGGAGTCACTTCAGATTACATTGCTTACATTTTATAATGTTGCTAGTTATTATCACATGATGTAATGTAATTTGTCAAAATGACATATCAGTAACATGGCAGAAACACCAGATGTCATAAGAACGTAAGAAATGCCAGTCCAATTTGGTTAATTTGTTCTTTCCAGCCAACCCATCTCTAACAGTGGCCAGTACCAGCTGCCACAGAAGAAATATAAAACCCTCAGCAGTGAAAAAGATTTGAAGAATAAATGTCAGGTATTCATTTCCAACTCCTTGCAAAAAAAGGGTTGGCCTATTTCCTGAAATATAAGGATTTATATATCTTCTACTTTTGAAAATAGAAATATCATTCCTGAAGTGACTGTTGATGTATTCATTAGCAATACCATCATTAGCTCCCTCTGCATGCTATTAAAACCATGACCCAAATGGTTTCAGCTGACACGGGATCCTATGATGAATTAGTGTGCTTTAGTCCTCCTAGATCCTAGTTTGTTAATTTATTTATTTTTCTTATTAATTCAAATACATAGTCCTTTGTTTTCATTGACTTCTTGTTCTTTTATTGCAGGAGAATAAATAGAAACAAGAGTCTTATCTATAATTCATCTAAAATTACTTTAATAGCTTAAAATGGGCATGTTAGAGGTTAATAAATTTTAAAAAATTCTCTTAATTCATCTGAATAAAACTTCATGTGCATGTTTCTCTAAAACACTGGAACACTAGCTTGTACATTCCCCAATCATCCTCCTTAAGTGCCCCAGAAGCCTCCAGTTCCCTCTAATTTTATGACTAGTCTTATTCATTCTCACTTTCTTATCATTCTTGGCTTGTTTATCATGGTTTACACTGTATCATTTAGGATGTGACTAGAATATTCAGAAGACTAAGCAGAAGAAGCAGTTACACAGATACTCGCACACTCACTGATTGTGTCCATGAAGAAGCTAACAGTGATATATAGATCTCCCTTCTGTAAAGGAAGAACCTCTATGTGAACAATAAAGGAAATCTTTCAATCAACAATCTTTCAACAATCTGAAAGATTTCTTGAAAGTCCCCGTTTTGTGAGAAAAAATAATATTTTCTTCAATCTTTGTTCAGGAGAGCCTCTTACATCATCTGCCACGTATATAGATGACAAGCAGTAAAGTCAACTGCTTGCCTATGTTTTGTAAAAGGTTCAGGAGATCTTTCTATGAAGAAATTTTGGCCAACTATGGCAGATAGAAGACTGAAGTCAAATTTACCTCATCCCAGATTCCTGAAGTAGAAAAACTTAAGGAATATCTATGTTGGGAAGAAAATACGCTTCCCATAATTTCTTATCTGAGTGAGTTTGCTAATTTCTAGTTTCCATCATAACCTAAATGAACAAAAGGCAGCAACAATATAAGAAACTGAAAATAACCTATGAAGTAACCTGTGTCTTAAAGAAAGAAGTCATATTCAGTCAGATAGTATAGAACTATTTCTTGACTCTTGATGGTAAATGACGTTATCTTCATTTTACATCATGGGGTCTTTATACAGCATACGTACAGTTAAAGGAGACTGCAACTCAGTATTTTTTGGGACATTTTTAACAGCTTTTCCTGTTCGCTGGCTCTATGAGCTTCTATACTACTTGCATTTTCTTTAAAATACTTATTAGCTCTCTTTTGCTTCAAATCTCAGAAATTACAGACAAAGAAAGGTTATTTCTCTTTTTACAGTGCTACACAGCAATGACATGCCTAGACAATTGAAAAGGTGTATGTGCAAAAAACCATGCAGACGTTACATGATGAAATGGGTGAAAGGGAGGGAAAAATCACTGAGAATATAGCCAACTCATATCTATTCCCCCAAACAATTCAGATGTAAATTAAAAAAAAAAGTCTTTTTGTTTTTAGGAACTATTTATTTCTAAAAAGAAATGCATTAGCTATAGGGTAATTCCCAGATAAAACAACTTATTGAAGGAGCACTGACTGACAACCTACAACTTCTTTAGGGGCATCTAGGCATAGTGCTTCATAGCAATCCAAATCCAGTAAGGAACCTGAAAGTTATAAGATATCAACTTTGGTGCATTTTGTTAGACAGTGCTTCCAGGATCTCAGACTATTTAGGAGGAAAACATGGGCAATATCATATACTTCATTTTAGTCACACTTGATCACACCTTTTTAATAACTAGATGAAGCTTGACCTTGACTTTGATATTTATAGAGGTATGAAAAGGCAAAACCCAAAGCTGAACAGAAGTAAGCAGGTAGGCAAAAGCAGACAGTACATTTTTTACTTACTTTTACTTGTTAAAAATTTCTCTGCCTTATTTCTTATTTTGCTATGTGTATAGGTGGCTTTTAAATCTATTTCTCCATAAAGTCAAATCAAGCATACTAACATTGGTCTGCAGCAATTCTATTACTAAATTTGTAGGAAAAGTAAGGCTTTTATTTTAGTACTAATGTCTTATTAATGTCTTTAAGGCGCACTCGGACACTAGTCCATAAGTGGAGGCATACGAAATTATGCATACCATGTCATTTTTCTCTTTTTCTTCCTCATAATTAATTATTTTAACTAATATTCCATTTGAGACTAAGCTAGAATGTTATGAATATTTTTACTTGGTTGTTTTTTTCTACCAAAGGTAGACTGAAAGCTTTTAATGAGAACTCAGAGTCAAGGCCACTCATTCTGGTGCAGATTTCTGCAGATATCTTCTAGAAATGAGATTGTGTGTGCATATGGGCTTACAGAGGGATAAGGAAGAAATTGCATGGATGTATTATGTTCTCAACAGTTTTGATATTTTTTCTGCCACATCAGCAGCTTTGAGTCCCTCAGGGGCGGCTGAAGAAGCTCTGCAGGTGAAGATGGTTGAAACAGTCGCATAAAAGCCATGGTTATCAAACTACAATGTGGAACCTATTTACATGATGCTAGAAACTTCTTCTACCCCATGGGATTTCCAAGATCCATTTTTATTCTTATAGGGATATATGTTTTCTGGTTTCTGCAATAGTGCTTCAGTGCCAAAGACATATGACTTGGAGGCCAGAGCCTGTGTTGTTAGATGCCATCATAAATCAAACTTGAACTAGAAACAGTTTTTTGAATATCAGGACATGGAATATAAAACCTATTGGCAGTCTGTTCATTGCATTTGGGAAACCCTGATTAGTTCTATCTCAGCCAGTAATTGAGTACCACTGTTTTATTGCTCATAGGCAATATCATTAGGAAAAGTCTACAGGTTTCTCACCTCAGAGTATATACAAAAAGCTGTGTAGAATGCTTCAAGCTTTTTTACTATCAAATTGGATTCTCATTACAAATGATCACAGAGGGGCAAAGTAGATTATTGCATTATTTAACTTTCTGTGAATATGGAAGTGGACAGCATCTTTGTGATTCTAGGCTTTTATAGGAAGTTCAGTGTAGGCTATCTTAAGTTTCTGTAAATATAAAAGGTTCAAAACAATGCAAGACTGTGCAGTATGACCGCTTCTTCAGTAAGAGGACCATTAACATACCACAAATGAACACTGAATCTGATATCTGGATAATTTTAATTTCAGTATAATGAAACCTTAGGGAAAAGAGAAAAATACAGGAAAAAAAAGCTTCTATAGGAAGCACTACTATGCATGTAGCTTTTTTTCCTCAAGAAGTTATTAAGTGCTGGTATGAGTATTAAGGTTATGAAGCTAGGTTGTAAATTACTCTGTAGACAATTAAATAATCCTTTTGAGAATTAAGTAGGAACAATGGGGAGACAACCACTATAAGATATTTTTCTAAGAAAAGCAAAATGAATTAATAGGTCTTCAACATCTCAAAATTAAGCCCAAGTGAATTGCTATTGTTGCAGCTGGTGTGAGGAGTTATGTAGGATTTTCTCATTTTATTAGAATTAAATAAAATATGTCAAGACTTAATGAATTTAAATACTGATGTAATGCAACTTCTGTGAGTGGGAAGGCATTCATTGAACAATTCCCTTGCTTACTTTAGCTGAAAATTTCCATGTCTAATAAGACAAAAAGTCCATATACTGTCATTGCAACACTGCAGCTGTGAAGACTGTGCTATATGTGCCAAAATGTTGTAACTCAGTAAATGAAGTAATTAAAAAACATAACAATATGTATAATAAGGCAACAACTAATATATAATGTGTTCTTAGATACAGTAGCATGTTAACTTCTAAGCAATAATAGGCCATTATGCCTGATTCATCAAGGAATAATGGGTAGATTTTCTTTTAAATTTTTAATGAGCAAATGTCATGTACCTACACATTTATTGGCTTTTGATTTTTATCTTATTGTTCTAGACATAATAATCTCAGTCATGATTAGGAACTTATCAAAGTTGTTTCTGTGAACTGAACAAAGAAGACAAAAGAGAGGCTAGCTCCTTAGATCCTTGCATCCCCTAACATCTCCAGGTGGCCTTCTTTCAACTATTCTTTGGTTTCATGGAGTGAGAACCTTGGTGATTAGCAGTAGAATGAACAGCCACCAGATATGTAAGTAAGATACCACTGTTGGTGTTAATTAATGAAGGGATCTCTATTGATTTGGCAAAAAATGCCAATCTAGTCTTCTCTTTTAATGTCTAACATTATTTATAAAAATAACATATACTTTGTTATATTTGTCAATTATGAAGGAAGACCAACACAGAAAGTAGCTGGGGCATTAAATATTAGGAAATTACTTAAATATTAACTGTTTTCTGCTACTTCGCAGAAATTTAAAAGGAATATAGAAAAGGTATACACAATGACCAGGCTTCTCTCTGAAAGGTTATTGACTGCTCAAGGAAAAAGACCAGTCTTCTGTAAGCCTACATAGTTTAGTAGCTGATGGAGAAAAACTGCTGCAGAACATTCCTCAATAATGATCAAACTCATTCTTCGGTAACTGTTAGTTTTAAAGATAGCTACCAAGGAACACCATGAGATGTGCACTTCAACAAAACCTCTAGGTGTCAGCCTCAAGATAAATGTCAGTTTTTTTTCCTATAGCTGGCAAATTTTCCTACTTTTGTACAGTATGAAAATTCAAATCAATATACCTACTTTTACATAGTAATATATCCATCCATGTTCCATCTCTATATGAAACTGCCCACAGACAGTGATGGGGATTTTTCCAAAGGAAACAAGAACACTGTCATAGAACAACCGACACAGACAGTCTGTATTCATCATAGATTTAAACAGTAAAATATATCTATCTGTGTTTAGGGAGGCAGATTATCATTATTGGATGTTGGATGTAGTTGGGCTCCAAACCCAAAGGGTGAATAACAAACAACCTAAATAATATATTTTTTCATGTCATTTGGCAAGAAGGTTTAAATAATTACTTTTTCATTAAAAAGAGCACAGTGACTATCTGAATTCTGTATGAAACTATATTTACATCAACAGGATACACACAGCCTTTATTTAAACCTTGTTTGCAATGTGGTTTAGTAACACCCTCATCAGAGGTAGAATCTAGTTCGGATTCAGACCCTTATATTCAGAAGCTGCATCAGACCTTCCACAGAAGTCTGTATCAGCTATAGTAGTGTGTTAAGCAGTGTCATTAAATATGAGCAGAGCTGAAAAACAATTGGTGCTGTGTATTATGATAGGCAAGCATATGACTGGGCTCTGGCCAGACTGAGAAGTAAATGAATATTAGGTGAAATACTGCAGAACTAACAGATAACACAGTGCTGTCAGACTGGGTTGTGTGTGCGTTTCCCATGTGAATGGCAGTACTGTGTGTGTGTGTGTGTGTGTGTGCATGCATATGTGTATATATATCAGCATCTCTGAAAAGCATGTTCCATTTTGCTACTTGCTGGACCTACAAACAGGAATAGCAGCAATCATCCATTTGACTCAGATGGGAGAAACCTTTCTGGTTTGAGAGTGCACAAGGCTTGACTTTAGCAGGATGGGAAAAAAGAATTCCCCAGAGGGCACTGAGGATTTAATGCCCATAAAATATATGGTAAAGAGTTTTTTCTTCTGATCTGCTCTTTTTTCACGGACTAAACTTCCATTAGCAGTTTCACATCTCTAGATGTGCTGTATCATCATATTTTCCAATTTAGCTTCATCTAAAAGGAGTTTGAAATGAAACCCAAATGTGATAAGTCGGGACAATCAGAAGAGATTCCAGAAATTCCAGCAGAGAGATTCCAGAAGAGCACACCTAATCTGAACTAAAGTAATAGCTTAGACACACTCAGTGACTCTCTATTCCCTTCAGTGATCACTTTTCTAGTCTGATGTGTCATTTCTGCTTTCTTTTTCCTTGTGATACTATACGTTTGGTCATCCATCATGATAATTTGTAAACTTTCCCTTTTTTTTGTACCCCTTCTATTCATGAAAATTAAGTTTGCCTGTTGGTTCATCTCTCAGAATGCCATATTCTCTTGTAATTTTCCTGCACAGAGCTAAACTGACCATAACTTGCTTTCTTTTGTTCACAACAGCTATGCAGTACTGATAGTGATTTGCTTCTATTAGAAAAAGACAAAGCCAACATCAGACTACTTCCATACACTTGCAATATTCCCTGAACTTTGCAGTAGAACCTAATCTTTTAGTGGACCAAAATAAAAGCAAGTCTGGAAAGGCTGGCATTCAAATATAATAAGTTTTGTAGTGTGTGCTCAGACCATTTAAAATTAGCTATCACAGATAGATCAGCATGTAAAATCAGCTATCACAGATCTCTAATTACATGGAGAAGATACTATTTTTCACAGGTTACTTGTAGGATTCTTTCTCAGCTCCAGGGTTCAGTTATAGATTTTGCCTGAATCCAGACTATATGTCAGGATGAGATAGGTGTAATTTCCCCATCACCTCTGGTTTATGTTGAAATGAAACTGGGCTTCAGAAAAAGATATTCAGTAAATTCACCGTAGACAACTGGTGGAGCAGATCACAGAGGATGGATGCACCTCAGTACAGAAGCTGCCATAGAGACCTTTTTCCTCATCCAAGACTGGTTTTGCTTAAAACTTTTGTTGACTAGGACTTACATTCTATGTTGAAAGGTCTCCAGTATCCTCATAGGGAGCACTGGGTTCAGTTCCAGGCACCCAAATATAAGAGAGACATGGGGCTACTGGAGTCAGTCCAGCAGAGGGCTGCTAAGATGATTAAGGATCTGGAACATCTCTCATATGAGGAAAAGTTGAGAGAACTGGGAATGTTAAGCTGTTTATCTTGAAGAGAGAACTAAGCCAGGGATCTTATCAATGTAAATGTAAATGTAAATATAAATATCTTAAAGAAGAATGTAAAGAGGATGGGACCAGACTCTTTTCAGTGATAGGACAAGAGGGAACAACACAAACTGAAACACAGGAAGTTGCATCTGAACTTAAGAAAAATCTTCTTTACTATGAGGATGGCAGCACTGGAACAGCTTACCTAGGGAGGATGTGGAGCCTTTGATCGCTGGAGAAATTCAGAAGCTGTCTGACTATTGCAATATGTTCTAAGTTACCCTGTTTGAGGAGGAGGTTTGGACTAGATGATCTCCAGAGATTCCTTCTGACCTTCACCATTCTGTGATTCTGTAATTTTGGGTAGTTGATTACTTGATTACTTGGCTGCCATCCCCTACCCTGTTGTATTTAGTTTCTGGCATGCAAGATTCTTTGTGTGGCATTTCAAGATAATGTGGGCTGAAGTAAACTATAGGAATCTCCAATACTTATGTGATAGAATACCCATAATGTGGAACAATATGAAACATTGACATATTCAAATATTACTCTTCTTCTGAAGCTTTCTGTTTATATTTTGTTTGGAAAACCTTGACTCAGATATTTTAAAAAATAGTAGTAATGAAACCAGAGACTTTGTTTGGTGAGAGTCTCATTACGTATAATTCCAAATTCCCAAATTTCTAAAGTAAATGATCACTGCTTTAGATTACCAAATTATAATTTCTTTGAACTCTCCAACCTCAAATAATAATAAAAAAGCACTGTTGTTATGATCCATGCTTTTCCCCAAATCATATATATATTTATACTAAAATTTGGACTTTGTAAATGCACATCTCATTTGAATGAAAATTGTTCTTCGAGTTCTATAGATATGACCTAACTGAAATAATGCACATAAACACATACGAATAGCCTTCTTTTTTGGCAATTTGCTCATTAATAAATAAAGAGTAATCTAGTAGAGTGGCAACATCATTCTCTAACTGAAGCAGCAGCAATGCTGACAGATGTTCATTTGACATGGATGAGTAGAGGTATGTTTTCATCATGTTAAGCTAGGGAAATCCATAACATTCAGATGCTGCAGTCACAAAACCTGACACTAATTTCTTGTTGCAGTGTTTGGAGATATGAAATAGACTGTGGTTTTATACAAGTATGAGGAACCAACATTTATATTCATTTTCCCATTACAACATATCTCTGGTTCTTCTGATAGTAGAGAAACCTTATCAGCTCAGTCAACAACACGTTCATCCCTTTTCTAATCATTTCCACCGCTCACTTATACACAAGTCTTCCCTGCAAATTGCATTTCTGTCTTTTGGAAACAAATGTTTCCATAAGACCATTTGAAAGATTATACTAAAATGCAAAAGAGTTCTTCCACTGCTCATTTTTTTTCTACTGACAGATAAGACTTTGTATAGAATAAACAAGAGAAGTTAAACATGTTTAAATTAAAAAATATGAATATATGATTTTTGCAAACATGTCCCTCATGTTGCTCTGTCACATTCTGAAACAAATCGTCTCGTAGAAATACAATATCTGTTTGTAAAGACATCTCTAATATTTCTCTGTAAGAACTACCAAATCCCAAAGTACCAAATACAAGATTGGTATTTTGAGAGGCAAGAGAAAAGTTATTTAGTACTTCTACAATGGTTTCTGAGAATGCCTTATTATTAATCTCTAGAAAGACTTTTCTTTCAGGAAGTCCAGTCTCACAGACTTTTACATTCTTTCTTTCCTACATGGTTGGTTACTTCTATTGGTGGTTTGGAATTATAATCTATATGCTTCTCTCCTGTCTGAAACCTTTTCTATGCAAATCTTTATGGTTGCAATAAAGCAGAGATGACAGCTATACAATATTTTTTTCTCTTTATTTAACAGTAGAATTTTTCTTGTCCTTCTCATAGATATAAATATAGACAAGTATTTACTTTGTCAGACGAAGTCTTTGGATTCACCAGCAGCCACCCAGTAAATCTCATGAATGCAGGCCTGCAGAGAAGAGCTTCTGCACAATATTATCTTCCTGTTATTTTTATTTGCATTATCTCAGGAACTATTCTTTAGCATTTCATCCAAAATTTTGGCCAAAAGTAATAAATAATGTGACATGAGAAGCCTTACATGTTCTTCTTGGAGAATTTCTTCATATAAGAGTTTGTTAACTCTTTTGCATTGATTAAAACATTATTTTTGAACCAATAAACAGTGACAAGACAAAAACACCATAGTTATTCTTCCCTAAATGGCTTTATAAACCTTCACATTCTTCTCCAGTTGTCAACAAACTGCTCTGTGATTGCCCAGAGCAGAAGCTTTCTTTTTTAACCAAAGTCACAAGGAAGCTGGTGTCATGAGAAAGACAAAGAAAAATCTTTGATGAATGAAGCCTTTGCACTTTTGTTCCAAAATGTATGTAAATTTCTAGATTTAACTGAGGATTTCTGATTGTAATGTCAAACGCTTATCAAAGAAGTCTAGTGAGACTTCATTGTTTTTCTCTGAGAACTCTAAATTATAATGACAATAAACTGCTGTAGGCACTGTGCATTTCAGGTCCATTTTTGTGCTTCACAGGAGGCTAGAATCACTTGGGCCTTCAGTCTAATGCTTTATTCCGCTAGCTGAAGTGTTCTAAAAATGACCCAAAATGCTTTGATTTTTATGTATAATTGTTTAAAGAATATGATTATTCTTAGTGAGTGTCGTTTAGTGTCTGTTTAAAATGTCATAGACATGCTTGTTGGAAATTTATACTTGTTGCTTATTTATTAGCTAATCATGAAAGAAAAAATTTCTTGTGGAGATCAATACGCAACTGCATATTCTCACATGAGAAGCATTGAATTAAAAACTATGTTAATTCTCAATTTGAAAAATAGCTAAAGAGCTGCTGATTTTAAGGATTTGATTAATTATTTTTGTAAAGAGTTTTTTAACATTCTATTTTCCTAGTCATTTTTTGTTGGATAAATTCACCTGTTGCCTATGAAAAGGGTTACAATTATTTAGATTATGATAAAGAATTTTTTGAGGTGCAATATTATCAGTTTCTTGCAAAGTAGATAATCCCCCAAAAGGAAAAGATCAGAGCAAAGTTGGTTTAGGCTTTTTTTGCTTTGTTTTGTTTTGTTTTTAATCTTGAGTTATTTATATTGGAATAAAAACAAACAAGCAAACAACAACAAAAAAACAGACATTTACCTGTTATGAAGATTGGATATATTTATTGGTATAATCCTAGTTATACCAGATTGCTAAATAATAAACAGAAGTACTGTTTTCCTTCATGATGTGGAAAAAAAAAACATAATATGGAATAAAAAACAATGTAATACTAGATGTATTACTGCAGGAAGTTCATTCAGGAAAATGCCCTTCCTTTTCTGTCACTATCATCCCTAAGTTTCCAGGGCTTTTTCGGTCACCAAGAATCAAGAAATGTGTTCTCTAAAGCCAGATACTTTGGCTTCTCTGGATTGCTCAAGTGGTGCAGGAAGCTGCATGGCTATTATAGCAAGATTGTGAGGTGCATTTCTGGTTGCTCAGAAAGACTGTACCTCTCCTTCCAGATTTGGACAATCTGATATTGTCCTAAGACCTCCTGCCATAGCCACATAATAATGCTCTGCTAGTCAAATCCATCTGAAAATTCCCCCTTTTTTTTTGTTCTTCAAAGCAAGAACACTAAAAGTAAACAAGTATCATAAAGCCCACAGCAAATCAATTTCTCTTACAAAAAGAAAGATCCCAAATATTTTATAAACATTGCATGTGATGTTAAGGCCTCTGGTCTTAAAACTCATACTGATTAGGTAAATCTCTAATTTCATTAATATATTTACTACAGTAAGTGAGTGATGTTTTAACTGGTGTCGTTACATGGAGTTTTCCAGATAGGCTTCAGATTTTGGGCTGGATGGAGAAGAGTCATTACAAAGAGTATCATGATCATAGGATTTGCAGACAGGACTGTTTTAAAAACAGTGCCTTTCCTAAAAGGAGAGCTTAGTTATATGTTTAGTAAACCCTGATTCTGTAACTAGATTGATGTGAATAAATTTTAACAGTATCTGGTGCTGAAGTCAAGAGTGGGATTTTTTTGAGAGGAAGTGATAGTTAAAATAATATAGCATGCAATATAAGCACAAAATTAAGCAGTTTATCCCTCTACTGAAAATTATGTGTAAGGATCTTTTACTCCTTACCTTCATTTCATGACTTCAATGCATTGCTTGTCTATAAGAGAATTATTTTAAAAACATTTCTGCCACCAAAAGAAATGTCAGAAATGTCTATTATTGCAGGTTATTTAAAAGTTGTCCCATCACTTTGCCTAGGCATTCCATATCTGGGGCAAACATAATAAATGACAACAGTAAGAGAACTGTGCAGACAGAACCCTGTGCAAAGGGTTGTATTATAATGGAAACAATCAATAGAGATATGAAAAGATAAAGAAAACTTAGCTCAGGTAGAGAGCAGAGTGCAGTCTGCCTCATGACCTTTCCAAGTCCAACCAAAATACATGGATTTTTAGAAAGGGGAAAATTCTTCAAAATCTTGTCACAATTCTGAGTATTCTGCTATTTTTTTTTACTTTTTTTTTTGCTGTTTGGAGGCCTGAGCTACCATCTGCAGAAAGCTTTTGAAAGTGTAAGTGATGAGCAAACTTGCTTTGTTTGCTTTAACAAGTTCTGTGTCAGCAAAAACTAGTTCTGAAAGTTTTAGTGCTTTAATACAAATCAAGGACAGACCATAAAAAAACAACAAACAAACAAATGAACAAATAAAAAAGTTGATGTTTAATAGCATAGAACTTAAGGAAAGTACCATGACATCAGGGTCATGGGGACGGGGAGATTAAAACATATATGTGTATTGTACTTGTACGTGTGCATTAGAGTCAGAATCTAGTTGATGTATCTGGAAGAAATAGTTATCTGCTAGTAAAGGATAAGTCTTAGGTGGAACTTACAAGCTCTTTTCTAGGAAAGATAAAGTACCTGATGGTATAAGCATGAGAGAATTAAGGAAACCAGAAATAGTCTTAACCATATATACCCAAAATCCCTGAGGAGAGACACTGTTTGCCTAAATTTCTGCAATGCAAACACACAGTTTGAACTACAAAGCTGGGCTGGAGGAAGTTCACGTTTTTATTATTATTTTCTACTTATTTTCCGTATCAAACATGTTTATTTTTTACAGCCGAGACTTGACAAGTGACAAGTGATTTAAGTGCATATCTGCTCAAATACTGTTAAAATAATGACTCACAAGTACAAACTACAAACTAACCTGCCCATTCAACAGATTTCTGCTTTTAAATTAGCTGAACCTGCTTCAAAACATAAAGAATTTGGGGAAAAGATTGCAAATAAAAAACAACAACATTTCTGAAAGGTTCAATAAAAGGGAATTATCTTGATTAGTTCTCCATTCTCAAACCTGCTCAAGAATCCATCTGCTCA
>JAUBNY010001047.1:53573-66484 GCA_032275445.1 Crypturellus soui
GAGGTATTCAGTTGTTAGGGTTGAAAAATTTATGTTAGCAATACTAATTTCAAGGATAAATTAACTACATTTAACAGAAATTCATAAATACTGTCCCGATCCAGTTTCGGGGGAGGTTTCGATACGATCCCAAGAACGAGATTAAGACACAAATGGGGTCAAATGCTGTACAACCTTGTAAGCTTTATTCTCGTAAGCACAATAGGACAGAGAGGGAAAAAGAAGAGGAAGAGGAAAAAGATAGGAAAGCATGCAAGCAGGAGAGTTGCAGCAAGATTATAGTTACCACCACCACCAGTCCAGCTAAGTGTTGTTGGCTTCGCTGCAGTGCAAGTAGAGGTGCCTCGGTGCCATGGTGCAGGTGATGTTCCGCACACCTCAGTGCAGGTGATGTTCAGGGAAAGAAGCCGTGCGCCCCGGAAGAAGTTGCACACATCTGGGAAGAAACCACTGTGCACCTGAGGGGGAATATGCAGTCCTTTTATGTCCCTGTTCTTGAAGAGTCCGCTCCCCTGTTTCTGCATGCTCGGTGCTCCTCTTCCCCCAACTTGGGTGCCAGTGCCCCTCCACAGACACTGCTGGGCATTGTTTTAGGCCTCGTGCTGATCTCACAGTCTTCCCAGAGGCAGGGTGCCAAGGTCAAGAAGTAGTAAGTTGTAGAGAGATAAAGCACCTGGAGCTGACATCACTGTCTTCCCAGAGCCAAGGCCAAGGAGTCATGAATTGTATGGAGATGAGACACTCCATGCTGATAGATAGGATGCCCATGTCAAGAAGTCCCAGATGGTATGGCAACAATGTCGAGACAAAGCACAATTCAGAACAGTCTCTAACAAATACACAAATTTTGTCAATCACACACACATACATATATGTATATGTATACACACATACATTTGTGAGAAACGATTTGATACCAGCCAAGAAGATTATATATGCATGAATAATACAACTTGAGAATTTGCAAACATGGCCAGTTTTGTGCAAGTAGCTTTAAATCTAAGCTAAATTTATGGACAACAGGATCATCAATGAGCAGCATTTTTCAGCAGCAAAGTTTAGCATTTTTGTCTGAAAAAATGAAGTAAATGCATCTTCTAGTGAACAATAAACATCATCTCTCCATACTCAAAAATACAATAAAATGATGCATCAAGTTTTAGCAAAGCATTGCTTACCAAAATTCAGAGACGGCTATTTGTTATCCAAGCTGTGCAGTTAATCAAAATTGAAAGAGGGGAAAAAAGACCTACTTATTAATATTGTTAGTTTTCCTCTGGCTGTTTTTATTTCATGTGCCCAGATTACTTCATGCACTTGTACTTATCTTGTGCCTCAGTATAATCCTTTACTGGATTACTGTGAAATGGTAAGCACAGTTATGTATTCAGTTTTATAAATACATTCAGATACCAAAGGCACTTTTCATTTAAAGTGGAATGAATATTGTTTCCCACTGGAAGCCATTAGATTTTCTCTATAGCACTCAGAAGGGAGAGTTGTAGTATCTTTGAAACTTAAAGCACCTTACTCAATATATATATTTGTCTTGTAGAGAAATCTTTAAAAGTCTGGCACAGTGAAGCTTCTAGAAAATGAGTTCTATTAACTATTAAACAATAAACAAGAACAGGCAGTAAGATCTACATAGGATAGGTAGATCAAATATAGTTCATTTTTGTTCTTAGTTATGCATGGATAATGGAGGATTTATTTTGGATTCGCGATGAGTTGGAGCAGAATTTGGCCTGGCACGTGTGCTCTGCATTGGTAGCGAGGGCTTATATTTGTGATGGTGAGTTTTCTTTACACTGGTGCTGTGGCATCATACTTCATTCATGCCTTTTCTCATCCATCTTACAGAGTAGAAGGAATAGAGACTTGTCACAGGGGCATTAGAAGATCTCTGCTGGCGCCTGCAACATGGACAACAGTTTTATACTGGAAAAGGTCAAGAACAACAGCAAGTGAAAAGGCCAAATTTTGACAATCCTATAAAGTATTCTTATTCCATATAAATGCTGTGATTTTCCAATAGGAAGATTCTCACATCAAGCTACATGGTGAGAATCTTTATAAATGTTTTGCTGGCATAATTGGGAGGTAGTATTGTTTCTTTCCTTTTTGATGTTCTTGTGTATGATGTGCTACTGATTTGCTTAGAAAGACACTACTAGGAAACAACAGAGAAGAAAATACATGATAACCTCTAGGATGTAAGCAAGATATCCTGCTGATACTACTGCCTGCCTAACTGATGAGGATTGAGATACTTGGCATCTGAGGGAAAAATTGCTCCTAAATCTTCTTATCTCTTATGCCCATGTTCTTAGGCTAGTAATACTATTGTTTGTTTCTTTTTTTTTTTTTAATTTGATTTTAAGTACATATGAGACATGTAAGATAATAATTTTACAGCTGAAACCCTTTCTGCTTAGAGGCACTTTTGAGTATTCCTCTAGAACTTTCAGATATTCTGTGCTGGTCTGCAGCTCCTTTGGGCAGCTTTATATCCTGGACCAAGTCATAGTCTAGACTGCTTACCTGAAAACTCCTGGAAATTCTTTAGAACCTATCTGGATTATCTGCATTATCTGGATGAATGAGACTTTCAAATTAGTTCCATACAGTTGTATGCACAGCTCAAAATGATCTGATGTCCTGAAAAGTAAAGTATGGAGAGATATGCCTAGAGATAAACTTACACAAAGCTGTTACACCAGCTACCCAAATACTGTATGTGACGTGAATTATTAAAGTGTATATGCATTAGGTTCAGTGACATGTACATGGTAGGTAGATATGTGAATTCTGATCTGAAAATTCAAGCAAGCAAGATCAGGAATCATTTCCCAGTGTAGGAACCATTTTTAAAGAATCGGTGAAATGTGACACTTCAGAGTTAGTGTGATGCTATCACTGAACATACAGATATATTTTTGAACTTCTGTCTTTTCAGAGAGTGATATCTGTAGGACCTACTTACCTCCATTTTCAGGAAGCATTCTTGAGCTGAGCTACATGTACCTAAGGATACCTCATATAATTTTGAATAGGATTGGTGCACATACACTCTCATATGCAGAAAACATTACAGAAAGTTTGTTTCAGCTTCACGTAAAAATATAGCTTCCCATACAAAATCCACCTTTTCTTGTGTATGCATGTGGCTGGCATAGGATAAATAAGGCCTCATCTCTTGTAGATTTTGTGGGGAGTGCAATAACCACAGTATGTATATTTTGGAGTCTCTAGCCTAAGAAATTACACAAGTAAATAACTTCAGTAAATGACTGCAATAATATAATGGTAATATAATTGAAGTAATATAACATGAGAGGTCAATGAATAAGCATAATAACATTTGCATATCACCTTGGATTCGTAATTTCTGTATAGTATTTTAAGTTCTGAAATATGACTATTTGTTCACTCATTTCTGTGATTCTGGGGTTATTGTTTATGTAGGGGAAAAATTTGTTCGGTTCTCTGGTCTCATGAGATAATCCTTAGAAAATTAAAATGCCTAGATAGCCTAATAGCTTAAAAAGAAAAGTTGCGTATGAATTCTCAAATACATGTCAAATAATTTCTTCCTATTCAGCATGTAAATAGGCACTGGGTGTAATCAAAACCATTTGACTTTCGTTCCTAAATCATACACATTGTGAAAATCAAAACAATGCTGCCTTATTCTGTTCTTCTCAAAAATAGATGCAATTTCTATTGCATCTCACAAAAGTAGGGATTAAGGAAAGGGAGCACAGATGTAAACAGAGCCAGCTAATTTGCTTCTTGCCCTTTTCCCACCATAACAGCATTCCAAAGGAGCTAATCTGAGCGAGAAATTCTGGCCTGAAAGAGAGAAACTAGGACTGCATGAAAATAGGATTATCTACTTCAGGGAAATTCTTTGCCTATTTATAAATACAACCATAATCAAACATCATTATTCATTGAAATAAGAAACTTACTATTTTGAAATACCTTCAATATTAAGAAGTGTTTAATATTTTACTACCAAAAATGAAATGAATCAGTTTTGACTTCCCCCCTCAAATAAATATGATAAATTGCCCTGTCTGGCCAGCTCTCTGCTTAACAGCCTATTGAGTTGCAGGCACAGGAAACCTGCCAGCCCTGACTGCTTCCAGTTCTTAGATTGCTTACTCCTGGAAACGGACACATAAGACAAAACATAAGACAAAACTTATTAGCTCCTAAAATCCTGAGAGTCTTGTAACTGTAGCATGCAGACAACTATGCAGTAGATACTACAGGTCATTTTGATACCAAGAAATCAGCATTTTCAGTGGAAAATATGTCAAATTCTCTTGACTGGTTTTAGCAGGCAGTTTGATGCACTACATGTAGCTGACTAACTTGAGAATGCAGCTGAAGTTGGGAAAAAATTAAATGGATTTTCAACAAATGCTGTTCTATGCTGTGCAGTTTTGCCCAACTACCAAAAGATGGAAGGCTAAAACTGCGATTTTTGACTATCAGCTTCGAGTGTTCTTTGGGTAGACAAAAAAAAAAAAGTAAGAACTAACAGAAATAGAAGAGTAGGAACTCTAATGGCCAACATCCAATACTATTCATGAAGAGAGACTTACTATGAAGTTGCAAAAAGAGTATTCCAGTTATGTCATAAATACGGAACCAGATGGCTTCTTGAATCCTCTCATGCAGTATGCAATATCTTTACATATTTTCCAACAGAAAATGCTAACTGCTAACACTGCAGTGTACATATTATAACCCCAGAGTAATTGCTACTGAATATGTGATTATCAGTTTACTGTCTCGTTGTTTGACTCTTTCTAGCTTTGTATAGGTCTATGTACTCTGTGTATATGATTATGCTTTGCTTTGCATTTATGTCTCTTCAGTCTCACTATAACTGTCCTTTTTTATCTCTCTAATGTACTTTGTACATTTTAAACATTTGAGAGTACGTAGAGATATCTTGCAGTTGTTATACAGATTACTTTTTCTTTTTTGCATTTATATGTCAATGGTGATAGGAAATTTAATGGAAAGGTGATATGAGATAACATAAATTATAGGCAATTTAGACCATTATAGAAATCAACCAAAATATCAAAACATGACACTGGTAACCATAAATATGACACTGAGTTTGCAAGCAGAGAAAGAAAATTGTATTAGCAAAGATATCATGCTAAGGACACAGAAATATTTTCTTAAGAGACAGAAGTACAGAAGAATCTGGAAAATGAAAAGAGAAGAAAGGGGAAGGTAATGCTGAATGCACATATAGGAATGCATGAAAGCATTTAGACTCAGCGAGAGAGTGAGGACCAAAGTGATGTTGTGTGCTTTCAACTCTAACGCATCTCTCAATTTGTAAATTCCTAGGTTATAGCAAATCTCTGGTTCATTTGGCTGGGTGCCTTGTCTAAAAGTTGCCCACATCACCTTTCGTGAAAAATATGTATAGACAGAAAGCAGAGAAGAATAGTCTGCCATTCATCTCAAGTCTTTTATGAATAGTAGAGTTTTTTGTACGTCCTGAAGCATATGACTTAATATGCATTCTTAAGTGTCTGTATATGAAAATCTTATACTGTATGATTTATATATAGTAAGTTTGGAAAGTTCCTGACCTCAAGAACTGGGGTAATACCTAAACCAAAAGCCTAAAATACACACTGCAAAGATGAGTTTCTATAAAGATAAAACTTTTCAAATCTCTTTGAACATATAGTTTTTTTGTGTTAAGAACCAGAGACATAAGTCATTTCTGAAAAGTGTTATCTACAAAGGCATGTACATTCTTTTTCCTTAGTTAATGTTTTAAACTTTCTATTCTTTAAGAAATGTTAGCCAATTCTGATTCCTTGGACAATATAGTTTAGAGCATATATATGTTTATACATATATATATACATATATATATAGCATTCCTTTTCATTTCTCAACATGAAAGAAGTTGATTTCCTGAATGTTTCTAAATTTGTCTCTTGTTTCTCTGCCTCTACTGCCTCTGAGTAACTTAAAATATTATTCTACTGGTCTGCCTGCTTCCTCTTCCACTTCACTTATAAACACAATAAATAGCATTGGAACATTGAGTTACTCAGGGATAAATATGCCATGATAAAAGTTGAAAGAAGGTGTACAAACAGAGTTAATATCTAGTATAAGTTCAACTGGAAAACATAGTCATATTGTCTGGCACACAAACCATTCTGTAGAACTGAAACAGCTTTAGGAAGTATATAGTCTCTTTCACTCTGTTCAATTAGTTCCTTTCTCAGTTGATACTCATCGGTCTAATCAAATATACTACTCTCTGTTTGAAAGCAGCCTTGCTATTGTCCTACTACCACATCATAAGATATATTTATTTCTACCTTTTCCCACAGTTCTCCTAAGATTTTGATTAATGCAGGTTATTTACTGGTCATTTCATGGCTGCTTAACTTCTTTATTATTTTGGACATTGTTTAAGGATCCTTTGGAAATATAAATGTATCTCCATCTATCTCCAGTTTTGCTGACACCTCTTCATGCTAGTTCTTGTCTACAAAATTTAAATACATTATTATGTTGGATGTCAAGATCCATATCATTAACTTCCCTTCAACTCAGATCTTCAGCAAAAGTTTCAGATAAAAAAATGATGAGTTTGGTAATATGCCCTGGAGAAAAAAAAAATAAAAAAACCCAAAAAAACAAAACAAAACAAAATAATAAATGGGTCAAGTTCTCTATACATTCTTCCTTCCTCTTAAAAGACAGATTAACTACATCATGTTTAAAAATTATGAAAAGATGACTTTAGGCATGGGACAAAAAAGAATAATAATAGCAAAGAGGTTAATTTAGAGCATTTGATGTGATAATGTTAAATGCAAAAGAGAATAACCTTGTAAGGAAAAAATCTGAAAACCTAAGGAGATACATGCATTAACAAGGAGAAAAACAGGTGGACATTTAGGTCTGAGGACTGATTGAAATTTTTGAAAAACAGAAACTGAGAAGGGCTGTGAAGGCTAAGAACCATGATGACAAGCCTGTAGATTAAGTTGCAAGGTTAGTGAAAAAATATATGTTTAAAATAACATTAAAATTGAGAATATGATAAGCTGTTAAATTAAGAATATGATAAGCAACCACAAAGTTGTTATTTTCTGCTAGAATAAACAATGTTCCTTACCTGTGATGTTAGGACTTTTGTTGTTGTTTTTTTCTTATCACTTGAAGCATTTCCTTGTAAGTATAGGTAGGAATGATCAAAGATCAGAGTTGTCACAATTTATTTGATAAACATTCCAGTTCCTAGTTAGAGGTCATTATTTCCTCACTGCTTATATCTATCACTTCACCTTAACTGATGATTGTTTTTCTCATTGCTAATTGCATGAAGTTCCTTCATAATTAGTTTGACAATATAATGCTTCTCTTTTCTTACTGTAGTTATTTATCTTTTTTTTTTTTCACAATTAACAACCAAAGCTTCATAATCATAATTCCAATGATTGCATTTAATTGGATGCAGACAGAAGGCTGGCCTAATATTTGTTTAATGTTCTTAGTTGTAATGAGAACATTGTCTTTATGATCTAGTCTTCAATCCTAGATTTACAAATAAAATAGAATAAAAAGATAGGAACACCAGTGAAAAGAATTCATAGTAGGTCATATTAAAGAACATAATGCATGGGATCCAACACTGTCGGTTCGGCAACAATTTTTTTAACTGATAGGAAAGACTGATTCTCTCTCACGTTAAACTAACACTTTCAGAAATGTATTAAATCAGGAAAAAATGGAAGGAAAATTTCAGTTAAGCACAAATAAATGCTTTCCCATATTTTGGACTGTCCTGATCAATTTGCAAAATAACATACAAGGAAAGGAAGGTTATTCCTAAAATGTACCCCAGTTGCTAAGGTATACCTTAGGTAGATGAGAATTTAGGTTTAAAGCTCTTGTTATATTTGAAAGAGAGATTTTAATTTCATCTCTTGTAATTTAAGAAACTATTCTGAAAGCAGGGCAATGAATTAACCTGGTATGAAGATTCTCTCAATAATACTATTTCTGGTTGAATGTATTCAGAATGAATACATGAAGAAAAATATTTCTTAATGATCTGTATTAAATTAAAATGTTACAATATTGAAATACAAATTTTCACTCTCTTATATGTATAATATACATTGCCAAATTTACAGGAAGGATCTCTTGTGTGAAACACTAAACTGAAAGTCATCATATTTCTACACTGTTCTAAAACGTTCCTTAAATTTCCTGTAACACATATGCTCTTTTCATCCCAACAGATTAGAGAGGTCACTTATAAAAGATAGATTTACCTTGTGTACAAAGTTTGGGTTTGTACTCTGGGTTTTGGCAATTGACCTTAGACCATTCACTGTGGGTTTTGTTTGGATACATGGCAGACCTGGCAAACTTATTAAAGTGAAAATTAAACTTATTAAAGTGGCAACTGATACAGATAATTAATGAAATAATGAAATATAAGACTCAAGACTCAAGACAGCAGTTTATGGTGAGATAAAGGAATTCCAGACAAAGGAAGATAAGCTGGGTAACTAGGTTCAACTATTTCAGCTCTGCTTATTGTTTTGAAAACAAGCTGTGGAGAAAAAAAACTAAATATGGTATCTTGTTGTATCTGTCTTCAGACAACAGAGGTCATATGAATTCAACCTCAATTAGCTGTTTCCTATTACTAATACAATACTGTACTTTTTATGCAGGCTAAGAATTTTTTTTTATATATATTGTCAAGATAGCCAATAGCTGTACAAATAGCAGCCAATAGCTATACAAATAGGGAGACAATGTAATTCTGTGATGGCCAATTTAAGCGCTCCTGATGTCATGTTTTGTCTTAATAGTTTCAAAGTAAGACTAAACGCAAATCAGCAAATCTATCAAGAAAGCTGTACATTTATTCATCACATAAAATTCTTTTCATTAACTCAGGGATGAAGAGTTACACATCTGGCTTATTCAGCTGCTATATCTAGTTATCTAGAACAATGAATACCCTCGTTTCTCAAAAATGTTTGTGTTAAGATAAGTTCAGCTTTGCAATAACTGTAGTTGGTCATTCTCTCTCGTCTTCCCCAAGTTTCACGGGCACAGTGACCTTGCCTAGCTCCCCAGGGAGATCTTCCAGTATGCGGGTCTCATTGCAGAGACCGAGGAGCCAACAGCCATATTAGTCAAATAAACTCTCCCTTAAATCAACAGAAGAAGATATTTTCAAGAACACGTGACTGCTGAGAGACATTGTGATATCTGATATTTACAAACTAGTTGCCACCCCTCGTCCGATTGGCATCTACTACTTTTACCACAATCTCAAGATGGCTGCCAGGCAGCGGATAAGAAAAGCCAGAGGGGGTTTAAGCAGTGAAACACTGCCCCCCCATTGACACCAGAACCTCCCTCCATAGGATGGTAGTGGTAAACTGAATTGCATACTATACAGAGAAAATTATTAACTGCCATCATCTGAGTATCATCCTAGGAAAAATCAGATTTTCTTCTTCAGGAATACAGTTGAGAACACAGGAACACACTTGATTCCTAAAAGTACACCTGCTCCAGCCTCACCTGGTAAGCAGAATTTGAGAGATTAAAGATTTTGGGAAAAATTTGCTAAACTACTATTTAGATATGAAATTGCATACGTTCAAACATAAAATTTGAGGGATCAGGGCGATTTGCCTCTCACCTTTGAGATGTGAATGTAAGAAAACAAATTGAGAACAATTTCAGACACCATCCAGGTTTAATATGTAGTGTCTATTTAAAAGTACAGCACCAACTTAAAAAGAAAAAAAGAAAAAGAAAAAATATACAAATATACAAAATATATGTTGTTACTTTTAGCTCAGAAAATATAATCTTTTACTACTACCACAACAAACTACCACAAACAGAAGCATAAGAAACATAAGCATATAATTCCCAAGAGAGGGAATGAAAAATAAAGTACATAAAATTACACAGAAGTACATAAAAATTCAGTTTTCTCCCCTTCCACCTACTACTTTTTAAGAGATTGTAAGCAGTGACAGTTGCACAAGATCAGTCTTTTAAGAGGGAGCATTTCCACCTGAATAAACCTATGCAGTCTAGGTCACAGGTCAAAGATAAGCAGTTCTTACTGTCCTTCACATATATATTTTTAAAATATTCTCTTAAATTTAAAGCTGAAACTTGTCTGTGTATTTTAAATTACAAAATCCATCTCTGAAGTAAGGTCACCAAATTTAAAAATAAACATCCCTTCAAAAACCCTTCATGTAATCTCCTTGAGAATTAACTTTTCAGTTCATAAATTTTACTTTTTAATTCATTTTTTTAGCATCACTATGAAATACAGGCATGTTGTCTCTCAGATCAATGTATTCATTCTGTCTGTCTCCAGAGACCTAAGTGTTTTGATAGCATAGTTGACATCAGTTCATTGTTTTTTATTTGACTTTAAAAGTATGCCCTGTAAATATTTAAGTAGCAATGTCTTAAAATAAATAAAGCAGGCAAAAATAACATGCAGCTCTCTTCCATATTCAGAATTCAAACTCACTTTTTTCTTTGTGAGTTTTAAATGACATTAAAATTAGTAAATTTTGCTTGTAAGATTAGATAGATCAAGGGAGCCCTACAGAAACTTACATGAGCCAAGCATTATGGTGCTTTATCAAACTGACTTCTCAGTCATTTTTATTTGGATTCCTTAAGGAAATACAAAGGATCTGGCATCTCGAAATGAGAGTATTTAGGGGTGGTGCACCCACAAAAATAAGCTTGTAAGGAGCTTAGATGATATTCTTCGGTTAGTATAAAAGATGCACAATACAACTGACATCATATTAGGTCATATTTTGAGATTGCAAGAAACTTTGTCCTACTGAAGATAATTTGCAATGATCCATAAAATTACATAAGCGCTTTTCTGCTTACACTAAATTGTTCTGTATCACTTCTAAGTCAGATAGTACTGAAGAAATAACTACCATGCAGTCATATGCCATCCAGTGGCATTCAGATTCTTGTGTGTTCATGGGGAAAGTTTTCTACGCTCCTTATTTGCATAGCCCTGCTAACAACGATTTTATGATATTCCAGGAGCGGGCAGTTCCACTGCTTTGAAATGTCAGGTCTTAGCCATTCCCGTAAAGTGTTTGGCATGGTTCCATTCTATGCCTATGCTCTGATTTGATGCTTAGATCAGTTTTCAAGGGACAATAATAATGATCTGAAGATATAGTGGTTCCAGCTGCTGAATTTATTGAATCTTTAAAATAAGACCTATGAAATGATTGTATGGTTCAAAAAGCAGGTGCATTAGTGTAAGCTATATAACCTAAAAGCTGGAGCTGAATGAAGGAAAGCGCAAGTCTGTCTATCAGTCAGAATAACACTCTTTATTGAGGACGTGATTTGCCTCTCAGGATATGCCTTTGTATTATTATACTGGGCTCTTTGATGAACCTTAGGCCAAACCTCCATATTATTTACTTGCAAACTTGTTGGCCAGTGTTTCATTTGCTTTTTACCTCTACTAATATGTCTGGATGGGGCTGTGGATTAGAGCCCAGGTTTCATTTTTATTCAAAACTTTTCAGTGAATGTGTGGATTAAAACACTAGTGGACGACTCATATTCATGTAGTGCCTTTCCATGGATTTTCTTCTTTTCTTACAGTTGATACAAGAGGAAAAGAAAAAACTTCATATTTTATTGGATTAAAAATAATACAGGATGTGACAACAGTCAAATACTAAAATAGGAGTAGCAAGTGTCTGCAAGGAGAAATTATTAATTATATGCATTTTTTGGTCAAGTCTAGTAAAGTTCTCCTAGCTGAGATTCATGCAGCTATTTCCCATAAGATTCCAGTTACATGGAGTAAATTTTCAGAAAGGACATACCATTATTTCATACATATGATTCTCATATACATATATCAAGAAAAAAAATGAGTCTTTGAACACCTTCCTCTTTTTAACAAGAAATTTTAGATTATATCTCAAAAGGCAGAATAAGTATTTAAAATGATCCATTTCATCAGAATATGACCCTCAACAAGAAGCTGTCAATAAGATAGTGAGATAGACAGAACTGTTAACTGGACCCCAGAGAACTCAACTGCAAGCAATTTTGAGAGATTTGAGACTTACAGTATACAAATCAGATATTGGAACCTTTACTAATGATAACCATTATTCTAGACTTATAATCTTCTGCATAGTGTTTCAGCTGATTCATCTTTGTACTCTGACAAAGACACAGATTCCAGTGATTCATTACTGTTACATTTCTATTAGTGGAATATTCACATACCCCAAGGCCTTGGGTAAGGGTAATACACTTTAAGAAAAGATCATTTCAAGTTGTGCCAGATTTTCAGTAAATAGTTTAGTTATTTCAGTTTTGTTTGTTTGTTTTTTAATATACTCTCTTATTCCTCTTGTTCTCAGTGAAAGCCTGAAATAACACATAAAACAATAGCACAAAGTAGGACAAAGAGTCTAACAATAACGCAGACTATATATGTCACACAAGGCATTCTGAGGTAATGATTTAGAAACTAAGTAATGATTTGGTCAACAAGCACAGAGCAGCAGAGCAGTCATTATGTACTCATCAATAGCTCACCCTCAATGTTAGGCATCGTTAGTGCTTTATTGAGAGATGGAATTCCAGATAGGGCTACAGGATTTTCAGTCACTTATTCTTTGTTTCTTTTTTGCACCATTGTAAGTAAGGTATGGATTGCCAAAACTTGGTACTGCATTTGATATGCATGCACTGTCTTTATTCCAAATGTCACCTGACTCTTTGATAAGAATTGCTTGATTTCTGAGAGAATGATATTTCTGGACAAATTACAT
>JAUBNY010001047.1:119740-134104 GCA_032275445.1 Crypturellus soui
GCTAAGGGCCTAAAATCCAAGGCCTTGGTTGTTCACACAGAATCCATGTCCCGATCCTTGCAGCATTCTGCAACAGTTTTGTCCCTTTAACAGGGTTCTGTTTTGTTCCTTTAATGGGGGTTTTTGTCAGTTAACACAAGAAGTTCTCTCACTCTCTCAAGTTAATTATAAGCTACTTTGTGAAGTCAGTTACCCATATGCAGTGCAGAAAGGGTTGAGACATAGGAAATCCTTATTCCCCACTACTTGGGTACTGAGGTACCAAAAAGATTTCTTCTGTGGATAAAATGGCATGCACAAAATGAACACAAATTGTTTCTGTACTATAATAATCAAAATCCTACTAACAACTTGGATCTGTAATCATACTTCAACTAGTAAAGCCTCCTTGAACAGAAATGCTCTGATATTCATTGAAAAGACAAGAAAGAAGAAGCTTTGTAGCAGCAGTCCAAGATGACTCAAGCCACCTCTAAGCAATGCCACCAGCACTCAAGTACTGCAGTAGATACATCTAGATTATTCTCATCTGGCACTGGACAAGCTCAGTGCAAAGAAATGCTCATTCAGATCTGAGCTGATTTACAAAACTAGAGATGCCCATCAGTGCAGCATTAAGATAATAAATACTGCTAGCAAGATGGTTGAAGATAGATCTAACCTGGGTGTATCCAGAAGTATCTGTACAGCACAAGATGTATCTGAACAAACAAGTTATTGGAGAACTGGTATAATCAATTACATATATCAGTTCATTAGAATAGTTTCTACTTAGTTTCTCTTTCTGGAGGGTAAGAGGGGTTCCTTTTTTCTGTCTTAAAAAAATATCATTTGGGGATTATTGTCTCATGTAACACAAAGATTTATCATGTAACAGTGAAGAAATATTAAGCCCAGCTCTGCTTTAAATGTTACATAAATTTTGCATATGCATAGCTTTGTGTCCCACCTGCTGCACTAATATAAACACAAAAAGAAAGTGCAAATAATGCAGAACTCCTAAAGATGAAACTATAAGAATAGATTATAGAGCATAAAACCAGAAAGAACAACAGATGATGTTCTTTATCTTAAAAATACATGCATTCACTGTGGTAAAATAAGATAATTAAACTGAGCACACTGATCTCATTAAGATATATATTATGATCAATAAAATCACTTTTTTTTCCATGTAGAATAAATAGGAAATTTATGCAAGATATAAAGACGGCAGTTATGCTGGTTTCAATTCATTTTTTGTTCCAAATCCAAATATTGCTAGGCAAAGAATTTCAGAGTTATCTAGCTACCACACAAACAACATAATGTTTTTATATTAGCACATATTAATATCAGTAGATGATCAAACCTTGTCCATTTTCATGGCACCATTCTGGACACAGATCAAGATTTTCAATTTTCTTCACGTTGACAGAATTTCTGAAACCTATGCCTGTCTTTGCCACAAACTATATAACCAAGGATGATTTTCTATTGCTAGTGACCAGTCTGATGAATGTTCTGCTCTTTGAAATATGGACATTACAAAGTATGCTTTAAGTGTCATTTTACAGTATCTCCCTATTGTTTCTCTTAGTAATTAGTTCTCCTCTGCTTTACCACTCTTTTTTTTTTTTGGAGGGGAGGAGGTGAGGGGACGACTTTTGATAACTGGTTTCTTTCTTTCCCAAAGCATACAAAGCATAATGTCAGAGAATGATGTTATCCCACAGTGAGATCAAGGCAATTTCTTTGTGCCTAAAATATCCAAGATATTCTTCAACTTAGTTCATGATAGTCAGAAAGTTCAAAGAAACAGAAAGATCACCAAAGGAATTGATAATTATTCAAGTGATGAGTTCATAGGATATAAATGAAAGGATGTGCAAGACTCTGATCCTTAAATCAATGGAAAAAAGAGAAACAAATTTAGTGATGCTTCTTTTGTTCCGTAGAGGTCATATACCTGTATATTTTTTTGAATTACTGCTTTTCACTGCATGGTGCTGCCAGTTTTAAAAATTAGCTTGTTTTGCACGTGCAGGTGTGCTACTGATAAACCTAGGAAATAGATGAATTCTTGGATTTTTCTTTGTTAGCAAGATGCTTAAAGGCAGAGCTTCTGTTTAAATAGGAAGTAGAATTTAGAGCTGCTGGCTCAACTCTGCAATTCTTATTCATAGAAAAAGGAAATGACTAGAATGCAAACTTTCCTTGAGAATGCACCATGGCATGGATTCAACATCTAAACTCATTTTAGCCTCTAAGCTGGTCACCAAAACTGTCTTATAAAGCCAGAGGAAAAGGAGAGGATTTGAGGAAAGTTCATTTTGGCTTGTTTGGCTTTGAAACAAATGGAAATGCAGAGGGTTCTCCACAGCTTAACCTCAATGCTCTAAATCACTTCTTAGAGTAGTTTCTACTTCACTGAGGATGTGGAATCCTCTGGGCTATTAGTCTCATTACAGAATATCTTCTGGGGCATATCCATATATCAAACTCTCATCCCTGTTACCTTAGTGTTCTGTTTTAAGACAGAATTTATTATGTGCTGAGTGCTTTTCCCTCCACTAGGAAAAAAAAAGGGATCTGAGGGCAGCTACCTTAGGCTAGACCTGCTAGCATCTAGCTACCTGCTAGATGACGAGAACTTGGAAAAATCAGTCCTCCTTCACACTCATGTAATATATACATGCTAAGGAGAGTCTGAACGGAACTGCATTTAAGTTGATAATTCAATTTCATAAGCAGATCTAGCTTGTGATTTTAAATAAAAAAATGAACATCTGAATTTATCTTTCAGTTCATTGCATATGCTCCCACCTCAGAAAATTTTACACAATTAATACTTCAGCTTTTTCTCCTAAAATTCTAAAACCTGGAGTGAAAAAGATCTATGAAACTGGTTTATTAATTCACATGAAACTATACTTAAATAATGTTTTTGAAGGTCATAAGAAAAAGGCACATGTCAATAGAAAATACTTATGCAATAGTCTAGTCATGAAATTGCAGTGGTTAAGTATGGGGGATGAATACTTTTCTGTACACTTTCTATAATCTTTCTATCTTTGTTTTCTCGTAAGAGAAAACTCAAACTGAATTTAAATAAAAATGTCACACTTAGCTTTAATGCAGAAAGTACAGTTCATGCTATATAAAGGAGTTGAAGTTGCAGAATTTGCCAAAAGCAAGCCTTGCATTTAATTTAAAAATAATTTTACTCTGTACATATGACCTCCTAGTCGTTTTCAAAAGGAAATATGCCTGTGTGTAGGTTTTATTCAGAGCTCTCTGGTAGATATAACTCCATAATTTACCTGCATTAATTGAGGAGAACAAGTTATTAGAACAATTGGTGCTAGTATTTATGAATGAGACCTAATTTTACTTTCTTTACAAATTAATTCATATCATTAATTTCTTAGAGCTAATGTAACTTTAAGGGTGAAACTCTAAAACTTATATCAACATGAAGCATTATATTTTTAGTACCTCTTGGTTCATTAAACAGTTTATTCTTTAAACTGTCTTTTTAGTATTACATATTTAATACCATTCTGATCATTTGTCTTTGCAGATTCTACTTAAATCCAATACACTTTAAAAGCTGCTGCTCCTGTTTGAGAGTCCATGGACTCTTTTATTTTAGTACAGCCTTGGTAACGACACTGCCCCAGCAAGTCACTGTATACGCACCATACCTTTTTTGCATTTTATACATACATACATATTTATTTATTTATTTATTTTAAGATCATAACTATTCCCATGTTAGCAAGCATTAGTTCTATTAAATTCATGTATCTGTTTTAAGCTCACTTTAGTTTTGTTATTTCAAAAATAACAAGATAGAATTGCCTTTGGTGGAAACTCAGTGTTTTAATTTGTTAAAATGAAAAATGAAGAATAATTTAATCTCTTTTCTTACCACCTCATACTCTCTATAGTGATCATTTATTTATTATTAAACTTCTGGGCAAGGGTAGGTGTCCATAAAAACAAGTTCATTCACTTCTATTTCTTACATAAAGTAAAGTATAATGCTTCCTAAATAGGCCAAATAGGGTAATTTAATTACTTCTTAAATTTATTGCTCTTCTCTTCACCTCCCCTCTTTGCTGAACAGAGCAGTGTTGCTAGTTTTATATCTAGACTTCTCTGTGTCTTTGTTGCAGGAAACGCACTTGCCATGTGATCACAAAAAATTATATTCCTAGTCACAGGAAGGAAGAAATGGCTGCTAAAATGAATGAGAATATCTAAGTATAAAAGCAGAGAATAATATACACATTAAAAACAAAATGAAACAACAACAACCACAAAAACAGGAGAGTAACAAATACATGGTTTGCATCTATGGAGAACAAAAGAATTCTGGGACTATCAGGTTGTCCTGCCATGATGGAAAAAGTATTTCAGGTATTATAATTATGAATAGTTTGGATTAGTTTGGATTGTATTAAATTAGATTAGACTGATAGTGCACAAAATTATTATTATTTCTTTCATTCTTATGTCTATGTCTGCTGCTATAACTGGACGTAAAGTCATGTTATACTATATTTTAGATTGTTTCTATCTTTTTTAGTTCCCATGATCACTTATTTTACTGCTAAACCATAGTCATTATGATGAGAAGAGGCAATGATTTGTTGCTGTACAGATGACTCCTTAGACCTTGTCAGTTAGTGCATTTATCCTTTGTCCTTCACTGAAATGGAAAGTTCTTTCAATGCCTTGTGTTATGAAATATAAGTGTTTTCCTATTGGATTTAGAAATGATGAGATTTACCTTTTCCAACATTCCAGATAAATTGTCTCAATAATTTGAACTATAATAAATTGTCTTTTATATTTATGGCAACACAATAAATCTGCAGAATGTGACTGAAAGTACAATGCCTACAGTTAATGCTGTCTTCTCCCTGTTCCCTAGGAACTGCTCACCAGTTCAGTGAGTACTTGATGTTGCAATAAGGTGAGTTCATGGCAAAATTCATTACATATCAGTGCAAAATTAATTATTCTTTGATGGTTATTACAGTTAGTGATAATGATTTGGTCAGAGTCTGTTGGAAGAAGAAGCTGTGTGATCACGACTATTGCGGTATTGTGTAAAATGATTAGTTGAGATATCACGACTTAGATATAGTTGTTGTTATAATCTTGAACTATGTAACTCCAACATGAGGAACTAAAAAAGAGGGAAAAGAAGGATATTTTGCCTAAATTACATAGGTCTTTTTTTTTTCCATAAATATTGTTGTTGTTTTTTGTTGTTTTTTGTTTGTTTGGTTGGTTGGTTGATTTTATTTTTAAGTCACAACATTATGGGTTTAACTGCACATTTAAAGTGATTTTATTGACCATCACTTCTTACCACACTTGGTTCATGGAGGTATAGAAAAATTTGCAGATGGTACAAAACGGGGCAGAGTGGCTGATGAAACAAGTGGTTGCACTGTCATTAATAGCGACCTCAACAGATTATAGAAATGGCAAAGAGGAATTTTATGAAATTAAATAAGGGGAAATGCCAAGTCGTCCATCTAACCCCATGCATCAATACAGAAGGCAAATGGTATCCTGGACTATGTGAGGAACATCTTACCAGCAGGCCAAGGGGAAGTGATCCTTTCCTCTGCTCAGCCTTGGTGATGCCACACCTGGATGGCTGTGCATAGCGCTGGGTTTCCCAGGACAAGAGAGACAGGGACTTACTGGAACACTGGAACAAGTGCTGTGAAAGGTGATTAAGGGACCAGAGCTTTTTTCATAAACGGAGAGTCTGTGAGAGTTGGGAGTAGCCAGTATGTAGAGGAGAAGATTTCGTGGGGGTGGATCTTATCTGTGTTTATAAATATCTGCTTTAAAGAAGACAGAGTGGAACCTAGAGACGGGACAAGAGGCCTTGTGTACCAGGACACATCTCAACTATTCTATGATTCTGTGAGCCATCTCCAAGCATGTGAATTTAGACTACATCACAGGAAATATCCCAGGAAGGTTACTAATGCTTTTCCAGATCAGCATTACATGTGTTGCACTTCCCCTTTTTTTAGAGGTGAGAAAAAATAGAAATCTTACTCTCTGCTGACGTTCAGGTATCGAAATTTTATAATCATAATTATAATTATATGTTAATCCAAAAAAATCATCTCCATTTTAGACAATCACAGGTCAATACAGAAAAAGCCCAGAGCTCATGGGGAGAAGTCACAAGGAGTGTATAATGAGATAATGATAATATGGGAAATGTCCTTCTTTCTTGTTCTATTCTTCTGTTCCCACAAATCTAAATTTAAAAAAAAGTATTAGGGCAGAACTTAAACTAGAAAGTCTGATGGAGATATATCAGGGTTTTTTGTATCAAGTGATAAGGCCAATGGAGTGATATTCATGGGCAGTTAAACAAGGCAGTTAGGTCAGTCCCAGACTGTCTATTTTTTGCCATTGAGGGAGAGTTGAAAATAAACATAATACCACCTTTCCAAATGCAAAAGGAAGATTAATTGTTTTAACCTACTACACCTTTAAAAGCATAGATTGTCATAAAAAGTTGTCATGTAGATTGTAATTTATGGCTTGTTTTATAGGAGGCAAATCTTTTCAAAAGGTGGAATTCTATAGCCATACTTTATTCTCAAGAGGAAAAAAAAAAAAGAAGAAAGAAGTAGGTAAGATTTTTTTTCTCTATAAAGAAGATTAAAGGACTACTCAGATAAAATCTTCTCTCATTCTCTGTCTTTGCTTTTTTTTCTGCCAGAAGAAGAAAAAAAATGTAATGTAGAACAGTCCTTTAAATCCTCATTATTCTTAAGATTACAGAGATTACAGGACCATACAGTATTTACCCAAAACAGATGCATGAAAATTACAAGGATGTATCTAAATAAGAGCTGAAACCCCTCTATATCTCAAACACTGAAAGAAAAGGGGGAAAGGTCACATAGCATGAACTGTCTTTCTGCCATCCTGTTCTCAAATCAGCATGGAAAAAATGAACATGTATCAGAGAGAATGTCATGAAAGGACTTCAAGTAGGTCTCTTAACACAAAATATATTAATCTTTATATAACAGATTCAGCTGCACTTTCAAAGGTTCCCTGTATAGAGAAGATATAAAGCAAAAGCAAGTGAAAGCTAATAGCTTGCTTAGAAAAATAGATGTGCAAGACACACCTTGCAAATACTCACTTGCCTTAAAATTCTGCTTTTTGCAGTCTTGCTTTTTGCAACGTATGTCCATTTGAGATAAGTTTTTGTTTTTGTTGCACACAGAGCAAAGCCTGGCAATTAACTTACTATACAGCAACGCAATAGAATTTTTATAAAGGATAATTAAATGCTGTTTCAAGTTATTTCCAAAGTTTGTTTTGAAAAAGTGATTTTGCAATCAGTTCTACCAATGTTTTCAGTTGTACAACATGCTGCAACATTACTGGAGTAGTTTTGAGTAGTATTACATAAAGCGAGGAGTACAGATCAGATGATAACACTAGCTGAGTAAAGTTCTTGACCTTTAACACTGGTGCTGCGTTTAGTAGAAATTAATTTGAAAGCAGTGAAGAAATGACTGTAGATTTTAAACTAGCTCATGTGCACTTTCCAATATATATGAGGGCTATCAGGCTATCCTTTTAAAAAATACCTAGTTCTGGAACATCTGGTCGCTTTCCATGTAACTCAACTGGAAAGGTGCCAACTGCAGGGATTGTATTTTTAATTTTTAATGTATTAGGAAATAGTACAAAAGAGCTGTTCTATTTGTTACAGTTATCAAACAGCAATTTGTCCTTGGGATTTTTTTGTCAGCTTCTTGTTCGCAATTTAAAATTAGAGGGCCCCAAATCCAAGATGTTTTGAGGAAGAACAGCTAGCATTATCTTGCTGGAGGATTTCATAACATTAGGTATGTGCCCTGTACTCATGGTGCCCTTATGTCTACCCATATAATTTCTAATTCAGGCAATTTCCAGACATAGGGGTAGAACTTTGAGAGTTACAAAATTCTTATGTATTTTTTGAAAGTTTTGAGGTGAGTAGAGGATGGAGACACCTGTCTCACCAAGGAAAATTTGGTATGAACTTGGCCTACTGAATAATTCCAGAAAGAAAAGCAACATATATATAACTCCGAGCTAGCCATAATACAAGCTGACACTTGATCATCAAAAGATAAAAGACAAAGTGAGCCCAGCATTGCAGCAAGGGACTTATTAAGGGGACCTAAACACAGTCTGTAGGAAACCAGCTGTCAGTCATTCTGCAACTCATGGGAATACCTTGCTTTAAAATATTTTTCTCCTCGAAAGTCTAAAAAATTGTCATCATTTTTCCACTAGACTTACTACTACCTTTTCCGAAAAGACTTCTAATGATCAGGACTGTGTGTAAGTTACTATTCATAGTTGCCTTATATGTTTACAAAATCACTATACCAATGCTGTTTAAAATGATTTCAAGGTTCTAAAAATGCTGTTTATATGATAGTTAAGTATGAAGTCAGTTTGCATTCCCCTGTGTTAAGTAATGTGAATGTGGTAGAGACATCAGAAACCTAAAAGTTTTTTTTTTTTTAACTCTGTATTTTTCCTTTTCTTTTCCCTGCAATAAGTTTTGCAGAAGTCCTGAAATCTGCATCTATTTTTCTCATTTAGAGGCCCACTGGAAAATTACTGAGTAACTTAATGCTAGTTATTTTCTGGTAAAGGTTCTACTCTATGCATACATTTCTACATTTAACAATAAACTTCATTTTGTTTGGTAGTTGCAATTTTTGTATAAAATGTTTTAATTTGGGGTATAAAATGATTTTTACTTATGTTGTTTGCTTTTTTACCAACATTCTTCACTGGGATTGGAAGTGATTATTATCAGAGAGCTAATAATAGAAGATTACTGTTACCTTTGCAATGGCAGCACCTTATTTCAGTGACTAAGCCAAAACCTAAAGCCTGAGTTGTCTCAGGGAAGATTATAATCAAGCAAAGAACACCTGCTGAAGGATTTGAAGGATTTGAAGCCATTCAAATAATTAGTTGAGTGAGGGATCCAGAGCTCTATGAAAGCAAAGCCTTCACCTTGTTAGATCTGAAGAGGAAACAGAGCAGGAGGAAGGGCTGTGCATGGACTCTGGAATCTAGAAAGAGCTGAATAAAACCTGAAGGAATTTCTGAGATCTGGTTTTAGGAGAAATTTAGATTACTTCTTTTCTAAATGTTTGTGTACTTCCTACATTTATCTGTGAGTAATCTGCAGTTGTAGAAATCCTTTGACTAGTCTGTTTCTCCCTTGATTTCATTGCTGTCTTCTCCTTGAAATTATTTGAAAAATCTGTAGATCATCATTCTGGTAAAGTCCTGAATGTAGTCAAGAACTGCTTCCCACTATTTCTACTTTGTGGGAGAGATGGCTTTAGAAGAGAGGAGGTCAAGATGTAGATGACAGAGTCCCTGTGTGCCTAGAGGTTTCCTGTGTATCCAGAATAAGAACATGTGGGCTTCTGTGATTGATTGAATTTGCATAAGCAAGCTGGATGAGGCATTTACTGAAGTAGGGTATACTGAGGTAATGTTATTAGTCCAAATTTCTACATGGCAAATACAAACCACCAATTTTCACTATAGTATCTCTGTGTAAATATTTTACTTTACAGATGAAATAAATCTTTCAGTAAAACACCCCTGCCTTTACTGACTCTTCAGATATATTGTATAATGTTTCTTCCTACTCTTTGAAACACAATTTATGGTTACAGTTTTACCCAGAAGCTCATTTCATCTTTTTCAAGGAATAACAGAACTCCTGTCTGTGTGGATTCCTTACAGTGTTCTAGACAATTAGATCCTTATGTCTTTTTTTTTTTTTCAGTTGCTTCATATCTACAGCTCTGCAGGAAGGGGTAAAGTAGTTAATTATTCTATTTTCTACTTATATTTAACCCTCCTTTAGTGGAAATGAAACTTTGACTTGGTTTTAAAAGAATATCCAGAACAAATTCCTCTTGGATATACGTCAAAAGTACCTATCGAAGCAAAATGCAGAAACGTGGTGAATAATAGAACTTAGATGATGACTATTTACCAAAAGAATACAAATTCCATATATGGATATCTATATCTAGCTAAACTGTATAATAGGCTCATTGAAACATATTTCCTTCTATTTTTTTTCCCAGAAGTGAATATGAAGCTGATACAAAAAGTTAAATTGACAGCACTATAATTAATTCTTTCTGCCTGCTAGTCAAAGCATAATAACCAGGCAAGATTTCTTTATATTTTTTATTACCTTTGTTAGGTTTAGATTTTTTTTTCTCAGTTGAAATTAATGCAAGCTTTTCCTTTTTAACAATAGACTCTTGATTCAATTCTCAAATACATATCTATGCACTAAGAACTATTTCAGTTGTGTCAAAGTATAAGTCTGCCAAAATAAAGGGAGTAAAAGAACCAGAAAATAGGTTGTTGGAGAGTTTACTACTTCCACTTACAGTAATTCCAAGTATGAAACACATTATTTTTGAAGAATAAGTTTAGTAGGTGACAGGAAGTATAATCCATTAAAAGGTAACTTGAGCCTTGCAATGGTGAGTAAAAGAATAACTACCGATATTGACATTGAGAATGCAAAGTATGTGTAAGGAAACCTTCAAACACAGGTGTGAGTAGAGAAAGTTTCTGGAATAACAACCATCTTATTCTTTCCCTTTTTCAGAGAAGGCACTGAACTGTTTTAGATATAGGAACTCTCCCTGGAGAGCTAGCTAGCTCACTAAGGGTAATTGGAAAGGAGTTAAGAAGAAAAAGAGCTTACACTTTTTCCTCAAACTCTGTATGAAAAAAGTATCCTCACCTTCCAATGCTTTTCGAATGTAAATGAAAAGAGTAATATTTTTGAACTTGTTTTAAGTAAGATTAAGATATACATTTTAGTTAAATAAAAAATTGAAAATATAAAAAATTTACCATTTCCAAACAGTTCAGAAGCACACACCTAGTGACAAGCTCCACAGAGGTTTTATGAGTATTCATTTCTCCCTCTCCATTAAATCTTCACCTGGATGGTTTTGCTGTACATTTCTTATGTCTTATCACATAAATCATTATAATTCTTATTTCCAAGGGAATAGAATTAAGGTAGCATGAACAATTTCAATTTTAACTACCCTGAGTATACATGATTAGAAAAATTAATCTTAGCATACATGATTAGACCAAATTTGTCTTATCCAAAATAAGGATATAATTTTTATTTATTTTATTTTATGTTTACATTCTATTTAGAATTGAAGAACTGAAAAAAGACTAGGATCAGAAGTTAATACTCAAGTTGTGCTCATATGCTCAACTGACGTTTAACTCACTTGATATCCTGACAAAATGTGATTCACTGGACACTGAAGCAACTAATGCATTTATCACAACTGGTTAATGCACCAAGAACTACATATGTAATATGCAGGAGCTCATGTATAGGCTATGCATGAACTACAAGAAGAGTTTAAGACAATTATGCTTCTTTCAACATGGCAAAAGTACTGAGAGTTCAGAGATGATCTAACCTCTGCAACATACAACTATTAGAAAGGAAGTAACAAAGATGGTGGAACAAAACTTTTGGTAATATCAGAAGATCAACAAGGAGAAATGGGAAGTTGGGAGGGTCGCACTGAACATTTGGAAAAAATTTTGAATGGAAAGGGTAATGCAGCCTGGAAGAGGCGAGCTAGATAGGCTATGCAATCTCCATCCATGGAGGTTTTCGAAAGTTAAACAGTCAAAAAACCATGACCAACCTGATTGATAGATAGATCTTCTTCAGCTGAACTAGAAAGCACCCAATTGCTCTTCCAAATTGTTTCTTTGATATCTACGTATGTGTATAATTCCTTGTTAAATTTGTTTTTAATCCCTATGTCTGATTTTTGTATAGATTTCACACTACAGGGAAAAGGTATGTGGCCAATTATATTGAGAAAAAGGGAGAAAATTAATGCAAAAAAGTTAACATAGCACCCTGTGGTCTTGAAGCAATAGCTATTATAAGCAAGTGCATTTTCTATGAGATTTAGTGGAAGTTGCTTTGTAATAAAACTATATTTACTACTTATATAGCACCAAATTTAGGTGCATAATTCTTGGTTAGCAAACCCAGCAACAGTCAGATTGGTGTAAGTTAAATTATTTCATGTGAATACATATATTAACTCCATTATTTAAGCTACTGCTGAAGTTGATCTTGCATACAACATCTATCTTTTCTTCTTCGATACAGCTTACAAAGAAATTGTCTTTCAGATGTGGTTAAAGTCAACATTAAGTTAGGTGAAAGCTTCATAGAACCATAAAGAGATGTACAACAAACCTAGTAAATTATTGTATCCCTTTACAGCTCTAAATTTCATCATTGTCAAAGAAAGACATTTATTTGCCTTTATTTCACTGAACCTCTAGTGAGCTGTTTGAGTAAACTGTTGAAAATTTACATACTGAAATACTCAAAAGGACCATATAGAATGCCTGAGGAACTTGCATTTACCTTCAACTGCTTTAAATGCAATATCAAATAGCTGTTGAAATCAGAACAATCTACACTCTGGGTTATGCATCTGTAATGATCTCAATAATGCAAGAATCAGTTAAAGTAAGCCAAGGTGTCCCTCTGAGCAAAAATATAGGTTTAAATATAAATGTGAAACATTTCAGAATAGTACCAAAAGTAAAAAGCTATTTAGAGTGAGGTAGAAAAATGGAAGATGTATATTCAAAAGATTCTGAAAACAGTAAATATAATATTTTCTTTTAGTGACTTTTCTGAGGGCATAACCCTAAGCCTTTGCATTACATTTTCTCCTACAGTATGAAACTTTGTCATAAACATAGGAAAACAGAGAGACATATCTGCACAGAATACAGAAATGGATGCCATCAGGCCAATGTTTCAAATGTTAGCAGGTGCTAACATTGCAGGCACTCATTTACAGTGCTGGAGAGAGCCACAGCAGGTCGTTGGAGTAAGAGAAACTTCAAAGATAAGAGCAGCTGGGCGGGGGGGTGCTGGAGGGGCAGGCCAACATGACAGACAACTTCTGCCCCAGTGTAAAACAAATACCCTGTTGATGTCTATCATATAAGCTCTCCTTTGGGCACATAGTCTGATGCACTGGACACCCAACCTCCACTCTAAAATGTGTTAAACTGTGTTTGATTTCTGGAACCTTAGAAAGTCAGTAACAATTCTTAGTTCTGGTCTGTCTGGTTCGCTTCTTTAAATACATCATAACAAAATAAGGTTGCTTTGAAACAGATTTATTGTATGTTATTGACAGATGAAATACACTCTAATTGTACTGTCATGAACAACAACAGAAAAAAAAAACGTTTATTATGGCTATATGTAACTACCCTTGACATATCCAATGAAATAAGACTATATAAAGGTGCTGTTATTTACTGAGAAAATTTTTTAAGGAGATGCAGATAAACACTCAGACACCCACAGATCTTTGCAAACATACCTACCTGGATTAATAAAAAATCCAATATATAACAGTTAACAGACGATTGTTTTTTTTCAAAAAAAGATCTAAACAAAATACAGAAGCTAGGTCTCTTGTTTAAATACAATGCTGGGTAATGACTTGAAAAATGAGCAAGTAAAAGTCAAAAAATAGATTAGATATATTTATAGGATTGATATTGGATTTTTTGAACCAAGGAAACATAATTATAGGGGAACATATCCTGAAAAATTAGAATATTAACATATTCTGATATGATAGCAGCAACCTGAAAAATAACAAAACACTTTGTCAGCTCTAAAGGATTAATAAGTATCTCTCCAGGTTAAGCCTCAATTTGGAGGTTCATCCATAGAGCAAAATAAGAATACTATATCAAATAGCTATTAATGAAATCTCTTGAAGGAATATTTAGTTTTCAGGTACATTTTGACTAACAAAATGTCTCAGTTTTTAAGGTAATGTAACTTACAGACTCCCATTCCAGATACACTAAAATTTCATGGCTTTTATGGAATCTGTAAAAACTATGTTCTTGTCCCAGCACCACCTGATTCAAAATTGAATCTGGGCTTATGACATCCCTTGTAAAGTCTAATCACTAAGCTATTGATGATATTACAAAGAAATCTGGGTTGTCTTTTCTTTTAAAAAATATCATAATATACATATTATATTATATTTCATTTAATGTAATATATATATATATTTGTCTCAAGGAACCTACAATTATTCTTTAATAATAATACAGAGAATAAACACGGGTGATTTCAAGTCTGAAAAACTAACCAAAACAGACTATTTATAGAAAGGAGAAAGAGAATTTTTTAATATCTGTCACTGATTATCATGG
>JAUBNY010001047.1:150398-160944 GCA_032275445.1 Crypturellus soui
ATGCATTAACTGTCTTCCCTTAATAAAGATATGTAAAATCCAGTAACCTGTAAAATAACATCCTTAAGCTGACTACTGCTCCTGGCTACTCTTTCCAAACCGAAAGCTGACTATAGAGAAGGAGCGAAAGAAGGTATTACCCCTTTTTTCTTTAGGAGCATTGAACCCATATACAGCCTCAGAAATGGTATACTCTCAGTTCTGCTGCTTACTATAATTTTGCTACTGTTTAAAAACATTTCATATCCAAGTGCTTGTAATTTGCTAAATATTTGTTATTCTTCCATACCATCTACCCAGCACTTGGCTATCTACAAATTATAAACAAGCAGCTTTGCAGTGTTAATAAGAGCTCACCCCATTTTTTCACAGTGTTCATACCCCTTTTCAAACTTTCCTGAGAAGAGATAGTAACAGCTAAGAACATCTATATTCCAACAAACTAATAGCATTTTTACTGAGTAAGATTCAGTGCTTTTTCCAGTGGCATGTGGCTTGCTGTAACAGGAGTACCTAGTCTGTAACATTGAATATGGTAGATGGAGTGTAAGGAATATTTATAGTCCGCACTGAACGCTTGAGAAGTAATTTCAATGACAGTAAGAAATCACTCCTATTGCAAGATATAGCAAACCATAGCAAATCTTCACTTAAAAATCTTATTAATATACATATCATAACCATATCAATAACCTCTTTTATAATAAAAGCTAATAGGCTTCTGCACTTCTCTTACTAGACATATTGAGGAAGTGAATAAATTTGTATGTGACATAATTTCACCAAAGTTGGTTAATTTGCAGGAGGATAAGGTTTTTCAAGGGATGTGTCAATAATACCACACAGAAAATGTTATCATAGACAAGAATAAAAACTGGTAATATGAGTTTTAAAGCTGATATCATAGTTTCTTTCCATTGTATGGTTAGTCTTTTTTATCCTATTATTTTTAACAATATAAAAAGCTGCTGCCCCTAACAAATGAATCATGAATATTGCATGAGTACATGAAAACATTACACGACCACATGAAAAGCAGAGGCTGTGTTACTGATACAACAGTAACAACTCCATTGCCTAAGATACACTGAGATCTGGACTTAAAGTATAATCATCATTGTTTCACACTAAAGTTTAAATTTAATTCGAATGTTTAACGTAGTATTTCTCTTCAGATAAATTTAGGAGAATGGAATTTTCTGTTATGGCTTTTGGTTTTGGTGTAAAATTTACTAAGTTATGCAGGTAACTAAACACCTTTAATGAAGGTTTTGCTTTAGAGATCTAGTAGTTGCTTCCCCTTCCTTAGTATTTTAGTAGCTGTCATATCTCTCACATATATGGGGATATATATATTCTACAGGTATGAAATATACATCCACAGAATCTTGACATATTTGTGAGTTAAATACATATGTTCATAGTGAACATAGTCTGTGGCAGGCCTGAGTAGGAGGAGAATGACTTGTTAATCTCTGACTGTTGTCGGGCAGGAGTCCTGGGGCAGCTTCTCTGCAGCTGAACTTAAGTGTTGTGGAGGTAACCTCCTCCGTGTAGTAGATATGAAGGACTATGAGGATCCCTCACTGGATCACAGAAGCAAAGCTGCCTTGAGAAAGTCTCTAGTACTCTTTTCTGTACTCTCTCAGTTCACTGTTCTGTTTTCTCTCTTAGATTTCACAAGCACTTCCTGTGCCTGATAAATGAAATAGTTGTTTCCTTTCTTTGTTGCTCATATTTTGTCCTTTCCCTCCCCTACCGGGGAACACATCCTTCCCCTAGCACTGTACTGAAGACAGAACACCTATATTTTTAGTCCTTGTATCATATATTTAAGCATATATTTCACATATACATGTACTTTAATGATGATGGTATATGTATATTGCTAACTACTTGTATGCATGCACAAGGAAATCCAAGATGATTTGATAATTTGCTCATACATAATTAGCAGAATCAAAAAAAAGCGCTGTGGCATTTTTAAAAATAAACCAATGTAAGCCATGTTTGTAACAGAGTAATAAAATCTGTCATAAAATAGATCTTCTTGCAAGAGAGTAGTAAATGTGAGCACAATATTCTAGACCATGAGTTAAAATATATTCAATATATTTGCAAACAGCTAGCCATGAGATAATGCATCCCTTCAAGAAGTAGCAAGTTCATCATAAGCTTTTAGTTAAGGAATAAAAAGTCCCATGGGCTGTTCTGCAGTCTCTTAGTCCTTTCAAGTGGATGCAAAGTCGCACTGTAATTACCGTGAGTAATTTAGCTTCCAAACTTCTCTCAGTCTTTTTTCCTACATGATAAGCTCTGCAGAAAACAGATTGCTGCTTCATAAATATTAAAAATAAACTGAAGTAAATTTCATTTATCAACACTTGATCCCAAAGGTCTAATCACAACTGTTTGTTATGTTTCTTTTCCTGGGATTGTCTGCAATACAAGTGTTAATTTATCAAAGGTTCATGTCAGCTGAAAAAGAAAGAATGGAAAAAAATATTCTTTTGTAGTAAATAATAAAACTGCAAAGTACTGAACAGAACCAATATATTTTATTTTAATAGTCAAAGACCAAACATTCATTGTAGGTAGTATTTTGGTTCAAAATAACATGCAATTCAGAGAAGCAAATCAAGTTCCTTCAGTGGAAGGAACCTGGCTATAACCTGAAAATAATAAACTAAAATCCCTAAATATAAACGAAAGAAAGACAACACAGCTAGGCACAAACAGTCCTGGAGGTTCCTGCATAGCATTCATGATATCTTTTTTGACAAAGGTTGTGGAGGAGCCAATGAGGAGAGGTGTGCTGCTGAGTCTGCTGCTAGCAGATAAAGAGGGACTCATTGGAGATGTCAAGGATGGGGACAGCCTTGGCTGCAGTGACTATGAGATGGTAGAGCTCCGGATCCAGCAAAGATCAAGCAGGACCATAAGTAGGATTGCGATCCTAAACTTCAGGATGGCAAATTTAGGCCTCTTCAGTGACCAACTTAGAGAAAACTCATGGCATAAAAGGAAGGGGAATGGAGGGACTCCAAGAGAGCTACTTGATATTCAAGCATCACTACCTTCAAACTCAAGATCAGTTCACCCTTACAAGTAAGAATGATGGAGAAGGACTCCTGTATGAATGAGCAAGGAGCAAGGAGCAAAGCCAAACAGAAGAAGGAAGTATACAGACTGTGGAAAAGAGGGCAGGCCCTTTGGGAGGAATATAGGAATTATGTCAGGGTATGCAGGGATGCAATGAGGAAGGCTAAGATGCATTTGGAATTAAATCCATCAAGGGATATCAAGAACCACAAAAAGGGGTTATTTAAATAAAAAGGAAGACCAAGGAAACTGTGGGTCTGCTGCCGAATGGGGTATGGTTACAAAAGACACAGAAAAAAACAGAGTTATTGAATGCCTTCTTTGCTTCAGGCTTTACTAAGGCCAGTCCTCTGGACTTCCAGAGCCTAGGAACAAGAAAGGAAGACTTGCCCTTGGTTGAGGAAGATCTAGTAAGAGATCACTAGGCAAGCTTGTCACCCACAAATCCATGTGCCCTGCTCCGAGGCACCCAAGAGATGTGGTTGCTGGCAGATGTTATTGCCACTCTCCATTATCTTTGAAAGGTCGTGGAGAACAGAGAAAGTACCTGAGGACCAGAAGAAAGCTAATGTCATGCCGGCAAGTACAGACCAGGCAGCCTCACCTCCATCCCTGGAAAGGTGATAGAATGGCTCATTGTGGATCTTGTCCCTAAGTATGTGGAGGACAACAAGGTGATCAGGAATAGTCAGGATAGATTCAATAAGAGTAAGACATGCTCAAACAATCTGACAGACTTCTCTGATGGAATGACTGGCTGTGTAGATGAGGGGTGAATGTTTTCTACCTTGATTTCAGCAAGGCTTTTGACACTGTCCCCCATAACTTCATGGGGAAGCTCTGAAAGTGTGGGTGAGGTGAGTAAAACGTGAAGAGGGTTGAAAACTGGCTAAATGGCAGAGCTGGAAGGGTTGTAATCAGTGGCACAGAGTCTAGTTGGAGGCCTGTAGCTAGCAGTGTTCCCCAGGGGCTTGTACTGGGCCCAAGTCTGTTCAATTTATTCGTCAGTGACTTGGATGAAGGGACAGAGTACACCCTCAGCAAGTTTGCAGATGATAAAAACTGGAAGGTGTGGCTGATACCCACAGAGGGCTGTGCTGTCATTCAGAGGGACCTGGACAGACTGGAGAGATGGGCAAAGAGGAACCTCATGAGGTTTAACAAGGACAAGTTGAGGGTCCTGAGCCTAAGGAGGAATAACCCCAGGCACCAGTGCAGGCTGGGGGTTGACCTTCTAAAGAGTAACTGTGCAGAGAAAGACCTGCTATTTTGGTGCAGGACAAGTTGATCATGAGCCAACAATGTGCCATTATGATCAAAAAAGTCAATGGCAACCTGGGGTGTGTTAGGAAGTTCATTGCCAGCAGGCTGAACAAAGTCCTTCCCCTCAACTCAGCTCTGGTGAGGCCACATTTTGAAGTACTGTATCCAGCTCTGAGATCCCCAGAACAAGACTCCATGTCCCTACATGGAACTACTGGAGAGAGTCCAGTGTAGAGCTACAAAAGATAACAGAACCATCTCTCCTATGAGGAAAGACTGAGAGAACTGGGCTTGTTCAGCCTAAAGAACAGAAGGCTGAGAGGTGATCTTATCAATGTGTATAAATACTTTAAGGGAGGATGTCCAGAGAAGGACAGTCTGTTTTCAGTCTGACTCTTTTTAGGCCAGCAATTAGACAAGAGGCAATGGTCACAAACTAAAGCAGAGGGAAACTTGAGGGAAAACTTCTTGACTGTGAGGGTGATAGGGCACTGTAACAGGCTGCAGAAAGAGGTTGTGGAGTGTGGAGTGAATGTCTGGAGACATTCAAAACTCATCTGGATGCAATCTTATCCAATGTGCTCTAGGTAACCCTGCTTGTACAGGAGGGTTGTACTAGATGATTTCCATGGGTCCCTTCCAACCTTAACATTCTGTGAAACTAAAAAATACATAAAAGATAAAATATTCACATAGGCAAGTTGGAGAGTAATAAAAAAGGTATACAGATTGTCTGAACCAGGTAGAGTTCAATTAAAGAAAATATGTAAAAGTCACATCCAGCTTTAACATCTTTCTTTTTCTGAAATCACCGATATAAAATGCAATGATATTTTCTAAACTCTCATTTCAATTCCAGCTGAAATTCTCCATTGTCAATTTAGATATAGGGTACCTAGGGAAATAAAGTCACACAAGTACTGAAAACCCACTGACTATAGTAAATAGTATAGGCTGATATATTTAGTGTATGGTAACCCAAACTGCTAAAAAAATACAGAGCAAAGAAGAAAATGCATTTCTAGAAACTGACTGTCTGTGAATAAACAAGAAATAGAAAATTTAGATAGCTAACATCTTTTTCTTTTATGTTCTTACAAGTAAGTAAATAGCAGTTCTGAATGATCAGGCACATATTTATTAAATGATAAATAGTTCTTTGTATCTTTGTTCGGTGATCCTCTAACTGTTCCCATTAAAGAAAACAAAAACAGTATTTTTTCATATATTTTGAAATGAATATAATACTTCCAATGCCATCCTGCAGAAAACATGCGTGAGATTCCAGATAATAGACAAATGTTATATATACTTATATGTGGGAGTTTTTCTTGCTCTTTGTATTGTGCTCTTCATTTTCCTGTATCATAAGACCTAGATTTAAGAAGAGGAGAAGCAAGAAACAGAGATTTTTAATTAATTCTTGCATAATCATAGGGTTCCCACTAAAATTAGAAAATCTGAAAGGATTATAAGCTTTTGTCCATAGATTTAACTTTTATCAGTTTACAGCACATACCACAGTTGGAAGAAGGATATAGTTTTAGTGTAGTAGTGTTTCAGAGAGTACTTTACTAATCTGACTTAATTCTGTTCAAATTTATGTGTAAAATATTAGCCTAAAGATTCAAAGACATATGTATGTTCTACACAATCCCCACCACCTACATACGAAGGATTGGGGAAATGTAAAATCTGAAATTAAAGTAATCTGTCCACAGAAGAAAATTGACTTTCTTACACAGCAAGTTTCTGCCTAGGTTCTGGTAAGAGAATTGTAAAATAACACGGCTGTTTCATAAAACCAGCAGAGAGATAGATTTGTCTCATGTGTGTATCTGAGAGGATGGAACTTTGCTAAACAAATGAGAAAGGAGAGAGATATCTTTCTAGACAGCTAAAAAATGTTAAATTGAATCTTAATTTACTGGTATGCTTTGTTTTTGATTTTCCCCCATCCTTAACAATAATGGAATAAGGCATATAAGACACATATTTTCAACTTCTTTTGTTGCAAGTGGTTTTGTTATATAAAAACTTCTTGTTATATAAAAATGCTTATGTTATAAGAAAAATGCTTATTATAACTGTCAAGTTATAAAACTATCTTTTTGAAATGTGCTTCACAATGAATGCTTTACCATTTTGATGTTAAAGATTATAGATTTTTAAATGTGAAAATTTACCCAGTCCTGTAGAGCTTTGCAGACAAATATAAGCAAAAGAGCATTTGGATTTTTTTATGACCCCTCAAAAACAACTTTACAATTTGACACTGACAACAAAATCAAATAATGTCCTTGCCAAAAATTCTATATAACCTATTTTTTAGAGTAAAGATGCAATCTGAACCACCACAGCAGTAACTCCTTTCTAAAACTAGATTCAAATGTATTCTAAGTCAGGACTGAATTGATGGGGAACCTGAATAGCTCACGTGTATTACAACTCCTATCCTTAATAACATTCATTACCTTGGATCCTTTGGATTCTTGAATCCAAAGATACCATCATTTCCAAACTTAAAAACAACCTTGAAAATTACTGACATTTCTAGAGGTCAATAGGCCTTTCTCTGAAAACTGAGCAGAAAAATCACTGAAATTTGAATCAAAATTCCAGCAGTGCTATTAACTGGACCTACTCAATATATGGTAGAATAATATTTCAGAAAAGTTACCTTTCTTATGATTTTATCCCTTTGCCATCTCTTAGATATAATATAACTGCTTCACCAAGGATGTATTGCTCTTCAAGTACTTTACAACTCCAACTGGGAAAGCACTCAGTCCCTGAGAGTCTCCCCCATTTTAACACTTTCTTCTTCTTTCCCTTTTTCACTTCAACAGCTCAGAGACATTTGATTGACTGACTGTATGCTGGAGGCAAAAACAGAACTTCCACTACTAAACTACTGTACTCTTTCTCATCTAATTTTTCAAAATGGAAAAAAAAAGGAGGTTTCTTGATCACAAAAGGAGTCAGGAATTTTCAAGCTAATAAACCCAAACTGGAAATATCTTGTGCAAGTTTCTTTTAATTTATGTTTAAAGGCCTGCTGAATCAAACAATCTCCTCATTATTATAAGCTACATGTATGAGGTACTTAGGTTACAATTTTCTCAGAGAATTTCCTATATGGCTAGAGAGGAATTAGCCTGACCTAACATCACCCATCTAATTCTGTATATTTAACTAGGCTGTCTAAATTGGGAGCCTACTCACCTTTGGCTCCATTCACCATTCATGCAAAGAGAAATTAATTTCCAAAAAATGAGTCAGGTCATGTAAGATATGAATCATTTTGTCAAGATGTCTATTTCTCTCCATAAGGGAAGCTTTCAGTAACTAGACTTCAAATTTAACTGTCTCAGTTAACTATTTAATAGAAGGTAGGATGGACTCAGCTCAATGATTTGGGAACTTTAACAAAAAATGGAACATCTAGGCCTTGAAATTGGATTCTTGCACCTGTAACATATACATGTGCATATATAAGCACAGATATACATATATGCATTTCTTTTTATAGCCTCAAACAAAATGGGCCACAATGTTGAGTGCCACTAATGTATTACAGCTAAATAGAGACAAATAAAATAAACACAAAGTCTATACAAAATATACACAAACTAAAATATATGGAAATACTGTGAAGAAACAGCGATGCAACAGATCTAGTTAAAAGTCTGGAGGGGTCTTGCCCAGCAAGTCAGATTGCCTGCTTTGATTAAACTAAACTGTTTAGTAACAAGAGGCTTACTTAGGTGTTCTTCTAATAAATTGTTGTTCAGGTTAATATAGTGGAGTTTATAATATCAGGCACCAATGACAATATCCTGAGTTATTTCAGACTTAACTAAATAGAAAAAAAAAAAAAAAGTCTGCCTGGGAATAATATATATAATTCTTTCTCAGACAGGTTCTCCTGAGGAATTCTACTTACCTCAGAGAGCAATTTCTTTACTGAACTACTGCTTCAGATTCTGCAGAGAATGTACGATTCTTGTGGCTACTGATGCAATTAATTACCTGTATAATTAAAAAGAAAATCTCAATCTCCCAGATGTTTGCTTCAAGATACCAGTTCCTTCCAACAACCTTCATCCTACTTTCACTGAGTATTGTATTACATTATTTTAAGGCATTGGATTTATTCCACCATAACAGACTAAAACTGAAAAGGGTAAAATCACTTAATTCCTCTAATCAATAATGGCTTTTAGTACAAGAAAAAATGAAACTTAGTGTCAGCATAGCATCATATCCTAAATAAATGGTAACATGCAGTCCCTGAAATCTTTCTTCACATGACAGACACTTCTTATTCTTAGCAGGAGAAGTGTGGGGGATTTCTACATGATTAAAACTCCTCATTAATGAATTTTCCAGTTCAATGTCTTGTGTCTTATACATAAAAATGCAGCTAATATGATTGTATGCACACTTATCCTAGAAATAAGCACAGCTAACAGGAATTACTTTCATGAGGCTGCAATTGGAAGTTTTCTGTGATAGCTGTAATATGTAGAAATTTTGATTTGGGATTATGGGAAAATTTTTCTTTTTCACAAATTAAATACACAGTAGAACAAGAAATCAAAGACATTTTTTAATCTGTTAGTCACTGAATCAGATGGCTAAAAGATGTTTTCTAGGATATTTAGCTTTTCTTCCCATAAGATTCTCTAGAGGAGCTAATGTTTGATTGCTATTTTTTTGTCTTTCATTTCAAATGCCTATAAAACATCCAAGTCTCATAACACAAGGAGGAAATTAAAACTATAACACCCATATAATACACAAAGCATAACACACAAATGATATGTTGACCTGATAGACAAAACCTTCTCACTGAGTTCAAGCACTGGTGAAGAAAAAGAATTTCAGATTTTCTGGGTTGTAGGTTCAAACTAGTCCACTACAGAATGAAACAGAGCCGAAAGAAGAGAAAAATGTAAGGCACTAATAAACTTTAAATTGCTACTTTATCTCAGTGCCTACTAAGTCAGAGGTGCATTGCAAGGGATTCCTTTTCTTCTTGAGGCTCAACTAAAATGTAGGGTTTTTTTCCTTTAAGTTGTATGCAATGAAAATCATTTTCTAACTATTTCCTGGAGGAAAATAATTTCAAAAAAATCCCGTTACCATTATTCATTTTCTTAACCTGTTCTTTTGCTTCCAATATCTCTAAATTCCTCCTTCAAGCTACATGAGAAGAACTGTGTGCTGTACTGTCTTTACTCATCCTCATAGGGAAGCTCTGAAAGTGTGAGTTAGATAAGCAGACAGTGAAGTGGATTGAGGACTGGCTGGATGGCAGAGCCCAGAGGGTGGTGATAAATGGGGCCAAATCTAGTTGGAGGCCTGTGGCCAGTGGTCTCCTGCAGGGATCAGTACTGGACCCAGTGCCGTTCAGCTTAGTCATCAATGACTTGGAGGAGGGGACAGAGGGCACCCTCAGCAAGTTTGTAGATGATAAAAACTAGGTGGGGCTGATACCCCAAAGGGCTGTGCTGCCATTCAGAGGGACCTGGACAGGCTGGGCAAAGAGGAACCTCACGAGGTTCGACAAGGACAAGTTGAGGGTCCTGAACCTAAGGAGGAATAACCCCAGGCATCAGTGCAGGCTGGGGGTTGACCTTTTAAAGAGTAGCTGTGCAGAGAAAGACCTGCAATTCTGGTGCAAGACAAGTTGATCATGAGCCAACTGTGTGCCATTATGACCAAGAAAGTCAATGGCAACCCGGGGTACGCTAGGAAGATCATTGCCAGCGGGCTGAACGAAGTGATCCTTCCCCTCAACTCAGCTCTGGTGAGGCTGCACCTGGAGTGCAGTTCTGGGTTCCCCAGTACAAGAGGGATGTGGAGCAACAAAGTTGATTAAGGGACTGAAGCATCTATCTCATGAGGAAAGACCAAGCGAGCTGGGCTTGTTTAGTCTAGAGAAGAGAAGATAGAGGATCTGATCAATATATGCAAATAGCTGAGGGGAGAATATAAAGAGGATGGGGCCAAACTCTTCTCTGTGATGACCAGTGACAGGACAAGGGGTAATGGGTATAAATTAAAGCACAGAAAGTTTAATCTCCATATGACGAAGAACTTCTTTCCTGTGAGGGCGACAGAGTCCTGGAACAGGCTGTCCAGAGAGGTTGTGGAGTCTCTCTCTCTGGGAGAT
>JAUBNY010001047.1:199486-211181 GCA_032275445.1 Crypturellus soui
AAAGAAAAAGAAAAAGAAAAAGAAAAAGAAAAAGAAAAAGAAAAAGAAAAAGAAAAAGAAAAAGAAAAAGAAAAAAGGGAATGAAAAAAGGGAATGAAAAAAGAAGAAAAAGGAAAAAGGTGAAAAGAGTAATATTAAGTTGGGAATTCTTGAAGTCTCTCAACAAGAGAAATCAGGGGATTTGTGATACTGTGCTAAACTATGCCAAATACAACTTTAAGCTAAGCAAAACTTTCACTTTTAGCAAATTCATTGAATTTTATTACTTTACTTGAAATTCAACTCCCATTTGAAAGTTAAGAGTCTATAAGACACTGTTATGGATTATGCTTGTCTTGACATAGTTGACACAACATTTACCTGGACAATGCCCTCGTTCTTGTCTCTGGGAAGACCAAATCAAGACCCAAACAAGGACATTATCTGTCCCCATTTACACTTCTTATCCCCCATATCCTGTCTCTGGGAAGACTGTAATATCAGCTGTCTACTTGGCCTCGGCATGCTGTCTCTCGGAAGATCAGCTCGAGACCTGACTCAGCAGTGCCCACCAGAGCTGCTCTCCTTCCAGAGGAACATCAAAGCACACTGCGCATATGACCCAAAAAACATGTACCAGAAAACTTCAAGAAAGTGGGAGGATTCTTTGAGAAGGAGGACATAAAAGGAGCATGCATTTCCTCCACCCCGGTGTGCACACACCTGCACCAAGGCATTGAGGCACCTGTACCTGCACTGTGACACCTGTACCTGCACCGAGGCATCGAGGTACTTGTACCTGCACCAAGACACCTGTACCTGCACCGAAACGGAGCCAACGACACTTAGCCGATCTGGTTGTATGTTCTGTATGATCTTGTTGCATCTCTCCCACTCTCCCACTTCCTTATCTTTCTTTCTCCCTTCTCTCTGTCCCATTGCACTTATGAGAATAAAGCTAACAAGGTTGTATGGCATTTGATCCCGTTTGTGTCTTAATGTATCGTATCGAAACCTCCCCCGACACTGGATCAGGGCAAAGTCTTCTTCAGAAAGCCATGCAACATGAAAAAATGTATAAAAACTTTTATTATGCTTGGCAAATTAAAAATACAGTATTCCACAGAGCTTAGATGAGTTTATCCTTTATCTATTACAACCTACATGTCTTAAGCAAATCAGAAAATGTAAATGAAGGAGATTAAAACAATAATATAAAAATATGGACACACAGCCCATGCTTTTAAGAACTTTTAAGAGCTTCTGTGTAAACCAACCTGCCCCAATGTAGAGTACCTAGTCAGCACCTATAGCACAAGTCATTAGGACACTATGGTACCATGACTGTTACTGTTTTATCATCACTACTATTAATTACTCTTATCAAGAACTATGTACTTACATGCTTTTTTTTACATGCTTTTGTATCCCTTCATTCTGACAGGGCAGACAGCTAGACCAGGTAGAAGCTATGGCCACACCAAGTTGTTGGCTAAGGACAAGGAGACAGTAGGTACTATTCCAAGGCATTGGGCAAAAAAGGTATGCTGTGGTTTTACAGCTTCATTCCAAGCTCACATATAATGAACATCCAGCATATTTTTTTATTCTCCCGTACCTATAACTCCAGCAATTAAGCCTCCTCAAACACTAGTAAGAAGATTGGTATGGCTGTTCAGCTGATCATCTGGACAGATTCCCTTTCTGAGGATGGCCACATCCATGAGTCACAAAATAAATTCAAAATTCTGACTCAAATTTTAAGGACACTACATCAAAGCAGAAAAATAAAGAGGAGAAAACTTCTGAATTCAGGGTATCAATGAATAATTCATGTCACAACAACAGTTATTCAGTACAGATCCATGTTTGTTCACTTGAATTACTATAAATTGGTAGGCCATCTACTAGGATGAGAAAAAAAAGTGAAATTAGGAAATAAAGGAAAAAAGCAAGTTTGTAATTTTTTTCCATATGTTTACAAAAGGACTTTTGTTAGGAGGAGGAGCTTCTAAATTTATCTTAATTGCTACTTTAGCTGCCTAGATTCAGAACTCAGACTCTAACATTTCATTTTCAACAATATGGACTGCCTTCAGATAAAAACAGAACTAAATATATCTGGATAGTGATGAAAAGTTGTTTGTTCCTTTTCCATCTTGTTTCCTGAGTCAAGTTCAATAGAAATTTGTAGCACATGTGTTGGCTGTCACAGATGTGTTACTTTCAGAATAGGCTCTCTTGTATTTATCCATCTTTAATAGATAAGAAGAGCACTTCTTCAATATTGAAGAGATCTTCCATGTAAAAAGGCATTCGATCTCTGTTTCCCACTCCCCATGAAAGTAAAAAACACCAGGCTTGTCTCTGTTCTGCAGCTTGATAAAGAAAATCCACACTCAGTCTCTTCTGTCTTGGCTAGCTCACTCAATAAAAAATGACTACATGTTCAATATTCAATATTTAAGCATGACTTTATAACCTAGTCTACAGGGAAAGAATCTTTGATTATATATTCCACTGAATACTTAACATAGAGTAGTGGTCATTTATTGGTAAATAGATTCTTCTCTTTGAAGGATTATACTCTGTCCTGGGTTAGGAAATTGTTGTGTCTGTGGTCCAATAGACAAAGTGATGAAAACTTACCTCCTTATACTCAAGACATCATCAATCACAACATACGCAAGTTGTGAAAAATTAAGGTTATTGTTATGCAGAGTGAGGATATAAACGTAATCTCAAAACCTGGTGAACTATTGATCTATAACATAAATGTTTTGAAGGAACAGTTGAGAACAAGAGGCACAGAGAACTGTCCTCTCAATCTACCTGCTATGTTTTGAAAAACAGCATGAAATAAGCATCTAATGTCAAAAACATTCTGAAATGTATCCCTTAGTAGAGACTGGTATGTAATGTCATCGGTCCAGAGCCCATTTGAACTGTTTCTTATTAGGTAAGTCAGAGACTTCTTTAAAATATGCTATCTTTTATGGATCTTAGCTTTATAAATGAGCTCCTACTTCTTTTATGGATCTTATTTCTAGGAATCTAATTTTCTCTATGCAATTTCTCTCTGACTAAGCACTTGAGTCAGGATGGAGGAATCCACCAGAGAAAAATACTGTAAAAAGTACATACAATGCTATCTGTTGCAAAGCTTGAATTCTTTCCTGGTTCTAATCCCAGATTACTACTATTCCTATGAAACAGTATGATTTACAGTAAAATGGGAATCTGAGAGATGAGGAGGATAATTTGTTTCTCATATCTTGTTCATTTGTAAAATATAAGGATCAAAAAACCCTGTTCTGAAAAACAGCTATTAAAAAGAAAAGGAGGATAGCTTCAAGATTTGCCCCTCATTAGATAGGTTATCTCACAGGATCAGAGTGCTTTCTTGAACAACTCAAGACTTCAGTACTAGTGTTCACTCTCTGTATGTTAGTCTAGAGTATATCTGTTCATACAGTTAGTGAACAGATTTTTTAAGTTCTGTTTGTGGTTCTCTCAAATAATGAGCCAGATCAGTGTGGTAAGTGTAGTGAGCAAAACCTGGTATTTATGAATGGAAGCTGGTTTCTTATTAGAAACCAATTACATTTTAATATAATTGCCATACAAGAAAAAAAAAGTCTGAAATAGACCTAATATTTTATACATATTTTGAATTCTAATGTTTTCAGCATACATCCAGATAATAGGAGAAGGTCCTACTTCTTTGACTCTATCGAATGATTGCAATCAGATCCACTTCTGTGAAGGCAGGACATAGTATGCTATATACTTTCCTTCTTAAGAACAATTTGGAGTATCATTTTTCATCTCCTTACTATCTTTATGTGTTTATATAGGAGAATAACACGTGCCATATATACCTGAGTGAACTTTTCTCGCTTTTTTTTTTTCAAAAAAAAAATTCTTTTCAAATAAAAGATTTGAGATTGTGCATATTCTTCTGTATTTATACAGGTAGTTAGACCTGATAAGTGGATCTAGCTGTAGCACTGATTCTGAGCCTAAGAGAAAATCTACCTCTTTCAATTGTTTCAGTTTAAGGCATTCAAGTGCCAGTGGATATTATTTAAAACAGATGTTCTTTATATATCCAGTATAAAGAACAATATCAATTTGTGGAACCATAAAAAAGAAAATGAGTGTATCCTGTCACCGAACATTATTGGTTGCTTTTATTTTACTGAAATAAATGTTTAGTTACAGTTATATTTCAAATAAAGTGAACAACCAATACTGATGTAAAATGAAACAATGGCATTTATCCAGGTTTTTGTTCATTTTCATTTTTTCTTCTTTTTTCTTTCTTTTTTTCTTCTACAGTTGAAGAAGTTAATGGTGCTCTAAAATGCAGATCACAATCATTCCTTTGATGCAGAAGCTTTGTTTGTTTTCTTTCTAACAGCTCACACATTTTCACATCTGGCTTTCGTCTTCTGTTAGAAATAATTATGCAGAAATTAATTTACCGGGTCATACCAAAATAGAAAACTAAAGTAAATATTTTGACTTGCATAGTTTATACTCATTTTTTTAAAACATGCATTTGTCTTTTTCTTATCACAGTGTTGAATCTGAAATCCATACTACAGACTTCAGATAAATACCATCCTTGGAATCTGCTTGCTCTAAGATTATTAGGCTATGGCTGTGGAGAGATCAATTATTACTTTCTGTTGCTAGTACACAAATAGTCCAAGCAACCACGTGCTTAGGAAGTATATGGAAGTCTCTAGGGTTTTTTTCATATCTGTGCCTCAGTTCTCTGTCACAACTGGTAAAGGCAGCAAATGGAAAAAAAAAATCAGTAATTGTGTCCTAGGAGCTCAGGAGTGATGTTCTTGAAAAGGCTGATCTTTCCTGCATCATAACAGATAAATTTTTCTATTTTAATTTTATTGTTGGTTCTCTACTCCATATGATTATACTGTCTCTGTATCACATTTATTATATTTGTTTTGTATGTAACAATCACTTTAATTTCTTTGTTAACATATTTAGTCTTTGTTAACAGATGTTAATATCACAAAGATTTTACTAAAATTAATTAATAGTAAATTAATTCGAAAACAAATAAATAAAGAAACCAAAAAACACCCAGCTTATTTCCAGTATGGATGCACAGAATGAAAGCCTGAAAGACATAATGGACTTTCAAAAAGAAGTGACTACTTCAGGAAAAGAATCCATAACTGTACTTCTGAGCTCATGAAAGTAAATACATGGTGGGATACCAAGAGGCATAACATATAACTTAAAATGACTATGTATGTGTATCTTCTAACCAAACTTCAAATATTTATAGTGTTTACCTCTGAGTTAGTTATCCTAGGTTTGATTTCTACTCAGTGGAGAGGAATGCAAAAATGATGCTCTACTCACCCTAAATAAGACTCCAAGACACGTCCTAGGTTAGTGCCCTAGAGAAAATTTATTCCTATGTACTAATTGCCTCATATGTAGAAGTCTGCATAGTACGTGCCTGAACCTAGGTGAGATGATAGACTGCACTGCATGCAGTCCAGTACTGACTTAATATGTACTTTATTATTTGAACTGTAGTTTGCACAGCGTGAAAGCTTGTTGACTTATTCAGATTAATGAAACATGGTATTTAAAATCCTGTGCAAGTGTTTGAGTAATATTTGAGTACTTTAGTTGTTGGAACTACTTGATCATTATCCCTTTTTATACACAAGAGCTTTATTTCCTTCTGCCTTAGCTTCAGATAATCACTACACAAACTCATTCATATCAGATTGCCTGATGGCACCTTACTCACTGGAAGTCTCCTGCCTGCATGTTGCATCCTGCTGCCTTACCTCGCAGTCAGTCCCTTCCTTCTTCACCTCTGCTTGGTTATTGGGATGAACTGACAGCCATAGTCTGATGTCAAACAGTTAAAACACCTGTGAATTCATCTCATTCTTAATCTTGAAAATTTATGTATCATACCAAAATATTTCTAGTGCAAAACATCCAAAAATTCTATATGGAGCATAAAAAAGGATAGAAGTAACAGTTTGTATGTGCACTGGATTATATGAGTTTTAGGTAAAATTTGATTCAGCTGCCTTTACCCTATTGGTATAGATTGGTACAAGTGCAGAGAGAAACACACAAATATTTTGGCTGTAATATCTTCAGCATTGTCAACTGTTTTGGAAAATAATAAAAAGAGAAAATAATGCCCAAGTAAAACTATTTCTGATTTTACACTGTCTTTTTTATTGCAAAATATATGATCCTGAATGTAGAATTTTCATGCCAACTTTCTTGCCTGGAGCAAATTTCTATTGATGAACTGTAAGGCCCTGAAAATAGAGAATTATAATGTAAATCCTGACAAGATCCCTAGCTATTTTGGGACAGATGACACTGATATAGTAAGTAGCCTACCGCATAGTTAAAGAATATGAACAAGACAAAACATGCCATTCTAATATTTTAAATTAATATAAAAGTATATTAATGTACTATAATATACTTCCCTGAAATGCAGAAATGTGTATAATAACCTAAGGCAATATGCCTTTATGTCCAGCTAACCAGAAATACTAAAATGTACAGGTGATATCAATATAAATGTGTTGATACAAAAATACCTTTTCTTAGCAGAAATTTTGTTTTACTTTTCCTTAGGATATTATTTAAATATTTTATTTTATAAAAACTTCGATCAAAGTCTTTTTCTTTTTTACCTTTACTAAAATGCAGAAACAATTTGAGGACTAAAAAATTTACAATGCTTTTAACATGTTCCTCTCGCTGATTTCTTCTTTCTGTTGAATTTTCTTCTTAATAATGTAAATATTTCAGTGCTACCTTTGACAAACTATCAGATGTTATTATTGTTGTGGTGTAACATATCTGATGAAAGGAGAATACCTTCTCAGATTCTCCCTAGGCCTTAAAGGTCTGAACAGACACACTAGGCTTATCTAGTTAGCAGCTAGGAAAACATAAATAGTAATGCTTGGAGGAAATCTTTACTCCATCCACTTGCAGTGTTAGAGGAAAATAATGTAAATGTGTCAGAGCTCTCAGGATTGAAAGTTGAAGAATGAAAAGCTGTACTGAAAAGCGGTACAGCACTGAAGCAATTTCTGTCCTGTCATGGGTCTGAAGAAGGCAGAGAGAGAAGTTAGCAGGCTCTGTGGAGTGAGGTGGGAAGGTCAAGAGCCGAGGAGTTTTGCTTGATGCTTCTGTAAAACCTATTGACTTAATTTCCTGGTACTGCTCTCATTCGAATTTCTGATTGCTGGATGTCCATATTAACTCTGCCCCGGCAGCAACCTCATTGCCTGATTTAAAGATTAAAAAGTGTGGTAAACTTTCTCCATCTCACATATCAAACACTTTTTTCTTCAGAAGAGGACTCCTATTCTTTCTTTCTGGACACAATAGTACTAAAAGTTTTAGTTCTGTGCAAGCATATTTTATACTATCCATAAACATTAAATTCCTTAAAAAGTATGACATTCTTTAATGGGACCACAAAGCCTTATCTCTACTATAGTATTTTAAATATTCATTCAAACATGTTGATTCTAAACCTTTTTTTGTATGGAAAAATTTTTCAGAAAGGATGTGCTATCACTCTCTACTTCTTTTGCCATGCATAAAAGCTACTCAAAAAGGGAGTCACTCTCAAGATTTTAAACATACTGCAAAATTAACTGGTTTGAACATGGACTAAAAAAGAATAAATACTTGTTACTTTCAATTTTCATTTCATATAATTCCTTGCTCCATAAGTCATACCACATTTTCGGTTTCAATTGTAAAAACACTACATTCATCATTTTAAGGCATCTTTTCTTCTTTATTGATGTAGTTCTCAGTCCGTATTAGGAAAAAATATAAAAAGAGATTTTTTTTTAGTAAAAATGTTACACACAAACCTATAATCAGCCAATCAATAAATGTATGTCTCCTATTTCCTCATTCTTGAAGTAAGAAAGAGAAATAAAATGAAGTAAAATCCCAGCCTTAATCAATAACTAATTTCACTAAGAAGAGTAAACAGTGGTTGGTATCTGTTTTTCAAGGTGATGTGCTTACTTTGGATGAATTGTCGCACTGAAGTTATATAAGAATTGGCCAACCAGAATAAGTTAGCAAGAACAGAAGTATGAGAGAGTTTCATTTATTTTGGAACTGGAAGGCCATGATGAAAAGTATAAATAATACAACCTCCTTTATACTCAGAAAAGCTTAGAAACACTGGAAAACAGTTTTAGATCTCAGGAAAAGATTCAAAAAATATTTATGATACAAAGACAGCTGAAAGATATAAATAAGAGAACAAGGAGATTATGATTGTCACTTCTTGAATCACTAGGTTCTGATGTAGCATGTTTATATAATTAACCACTTGCACCTTCAACCAAGCAAAATTACTGACAAGAGAACAAATAGAAAAACTTCTAATTCTATTAACTATAGTAATATAGTTCCTGTCTTTATTAATAAGATATTCATAAAATAGAAGTTTTATATTATGAAAATTTAACTTCAAACACTTTATAGTGGCCTGCAGATCTTATGGCAGCAGTGGATGGAGATAGCCTCATTTTATTAAAGTAGAAGTTGCTAATACACATTCTTGCAACATATATATCACAAATAACTATGCTAAAAAGGATGTAGTGAAAGAATATGAATTCCTCAGTATTCCTAACCTAGTGAATGATTCTGATGCAAAATCAGTTTTATAATGAATATAAATTGGAAAAAAAAAGAAAAGGATAGCGTGAGGTTCCAAAGGTTGGTGAAATTAAAAATATAGAGGTTCAAAAAAGTCCATTTTACCATTTTCACTCTGAAATAAAACCCTTGAAAATGCAGATAGCAACTACAGTTTTCAATCAAAAATATCTGCTCAAAGCTTTTCTTAGTTTCTTGTAATTTGTACAGTATTTTTGAAAGGTAAAATCAAATTAAAAGTTGTGCCTGAGCTAAAATTAAACAAGTTGATTTGATTATTTATCCTGTATCGGAGACACAATGTTATCTGCTCTGATGCAGGCAACTAAAAAAAAAAAAAGTTATATGAAATTGATTTTCATGCCCAGAGCGCTGCTGCATTCAGGAAGGCAAACCCCAATCTGGACAAGTTCTGAAAGAAAAAGGTTAGTGAAAATACTGCCAAGAATCCAAGGGAAGCATCGCAGAGGTGGTTTCTGAGCTCTCACCTGCACTAGCCCCTTGCACGCTGTGCTGAGCCTGCAGTCAGTGTGCACGAGGCAGCACAGTGCACTCAGGTTACAGTGCTAAGCATGCAGTCACAGATCCTGTGGACAGCAGACCACAAATATACAAGCAAATTAAATATGCCTGAGGGTGTGGAGATCGTAATTCCAGAATGGCTAACCTCTACCCTCATAAATTGTCAAGACTGAGTATCAGAAGGCAAACTGCCCAAGGGAGGCATTTCCTGCTCTCTTCTGACTGTCATGTGATACAAGGGAAATCAGACAGGGACAGTGATAGTGGAAACAGGCCAATATTTTTTCAGGGAATGTGCTGAGAGTTGACTTGCCTGGACAATGACATTCCCCTGCCTGGAAACAGTCCTTGGCACACTTGAATTTACTAGCAGCCAGAGAGATTGATATGAGCAGCATTACACAGACACAGAGGCTCCTTAAACAGTTCTAAGGCTTGATCTGAGAACCTGTCACAAGCTTCTAAAACTGCTTCTTTAACCTAATTTAGAGCAGATTGTCATCATATAAAATATTTAATGACAACATAGTTTTAAAATATTCCCACGGTCATGTCATGGTAGTCTGTCCCTTCTGTTGTGTCAACCCAGCTGCTTACGGAGTCTTGCTCTGAACTCGTCATAAATCTGATCCAGGTACTAACAAATGAGCAGTACTTATTTCCTCTTTATGGCAGGGTTCAGTGACAAACTCTGGAACGGTCCAGATCAATACAGCTGTCTGATCTTACCAGATCATAAAAATGATCTGGATTACAGCCAGAACTGCAATACAAATGAGCAACAAGCCATAGGACAGGACGAAGATCAAATGGCAGGGGGTGCAGAGGCAGGAATATCTGATTCTCATTATTACCAACATTTCTGCATCATGAAACTGCCCTTTCCGAGCTTTTTAAGTCTGTTTCATGCAAAAGAAAGCTGTTAACTTAAACTATGTTTATTTTCATTTTACGCTTATCTGGTTCAATTTTTCTGAAACAGATTGGAGCACTAGCACAACCATGAATAGCCAAAAGGCACTTCAGAAAGCTGTGTTACCCAAGCAGTTAGTTACTGCCTGAGTTGAGGCATATACCTGACTGCAACAAAGGTGTCTGAAACAAATAGTAACGTATTAAAAGTTCTGCAAGTTCATTTCATGAAATTGTTTGTATTGAGATGGGAGACAAATATTCTGGCCACTTGGAAATGATGAAAAATACTCATCTTTGAAGTTTAGAAATCATATGGAGCCCAGAATTTGGCATCCTCTGTGTAACACAATTCCTTCTGTGAGCAGGCATTATTATCTTTAAAAGAGCAGAAAAAGGGCTTGTTTTTGCGAAGACAAGCACAATATTCAGAAAAAAAAATAGAATTACAGAGTTCTAGGCGTTCCTTATATAAAAGATATTTAATCTATTGTTTTTCATCTTTCAGGAGTGTCTGAGTAGAAGAATATTCTTTGTAAGTATAAACTCTACACTTGGGACCTCTGGTTATGAGAGTCATGGGGTCCAATGTGAAGAAGACTGAGTTGAAACTGGAGGGAGTATTTAGATGGAAAGGAGAAAATAAACTTTTACTTCTCATCAGGATAACATTTCCATGTCTGGTTGGATGTTCCAGCCTGACTCCTAACTATTTCTAAAATTAAAACTTTTTTTTCCTAATAACAGAAAGGGGCTTGATTGTTTTTATAATAGAGGCAGTCCATTTTAACTTATTACATTTTAAAATATTTTTATTATGGTCGTCCTTTTTTTTTTCCCCAAAGTCTTTGTTATAACCACAAATGATTATTATATTCCTGCTTTTTGTATTCCATGATCATGGAATAGAAATATTAAATGGAGTAGATGGAAATATTAAATGACATTTGTCCTGAGAGCTACGCTGAGATCTTCCACTCATAGTGTTCCTCTAGCTTGCTCCATTTCTATGTGCTCTTTAGCCTATACCTGACCACTTTACAGTTCCTCCATTAATATTTATGTTCTCCAACTAAACTAATAGTTTTCTAAAAAGTCGCATAATCTCATGTGACTTACTGAATTGCAATTTCTGTAGAATTACTATATGATGCTGTTGCTCTGCAATAGATATAATATGCAAACTTACAGTAGATTTACTTTTATTTTCACCACTTAGAAGATGATCTAGTTTAACATTAGAAGATATGAACTTAGTCTGGTATCATTTCCTTTCAGCAAACACAATTTACATTTGCATTTTTGAAGTTCGTGTAAAGTACAGGTCGAATCAGTAGTTAATCTTAGTATCTGCTCAAATAATTTGATAACATTAGAGCTGTCTGCAACAGCTGAGACAGGAACTCAGCTATAGCTATGGAACTGGAACAGAAAAAGCAGATATATATAATAAAATGAAGAGAAAAATTCCTAATCACAAAATCACAGAATGCCTAAGGTTGGAAGGGACCTCTAGAGGTCATCTAGTCCAACCCCCCTGCACACGCAGGGCCAC
>JAUBNY010001047.1:239729-257170 GCA_032275445.1 Crypturellus soui
GAGGGCTCCGCCGCGGCCCGGCTCCGGCTCCGGCTCCGGCGGCGGGCGGAGGAGGGGCGCGGGGCCAGGCTGCATCGCGCGTGGAGGAAAATCTCCTTCCAGGTGGCTGCGCGGATGCGCCGGGGCTGCTGCCAGCGGCGGGGGCGAGCGCTCGGGAGCGTCGCTTCCACCGAGGGGCCGCGTACGGACCTCGCCTCCAGGGCATCCGGCTGCTGGGGAGCAGAAGGTGCCTCGAATATGCTGATTTCCCGGCGTGCTGATTTATTGCCCTGACTGGCTGATCAGCTTCTGGAAAGGATAGTCTCGGGCGAGAAAGAGAAGGAAATAAGAAGGCAGCCCAGTTAATACTGAATCACAATAGCGTTCCGAAATTCTGTTACCTCCAAAATGTATGAGCATTTGTATTTTTCTTTTTCATTTGTATTTTAGTGGCCATACCAGAGGTATCTCTAGACCGACTCGCTAAGCTGTAGTAGCTGTTCAGGACCATGGCAGCAGGAGTGGCAGCATGGTTACCCTTCGCCAGGGCGGCTGCCATAGGATGGATGCCAGTAGCCACAGGTCCCATGCCAGCTGCGCCGCGGCAGGAGAGGAAGCGAAGCCAGGACTCTCTGATTGTGCTGAATGTGAGTGGTATCCAGTTCCAGACATGGTTGGACACCTTAGAGCGCTACCCAGACACTCTGCTGGGCAGCTCGGAACGGGACTTTTTCTACCACCCTGAGACCCAGCAGTACTTTTTTGACCGGGACCCTGACATTTTTCGCCACATTCTCAACTTCTACCGAACAGGGAAGCTTCATTACCCCCGCCAAGAGTGCATCTCTGCTTACGATGAGGAGCTGGCCTTCTTTGGCATCATCCCTGAGATCATTGGTGACTGCTGTTATGAGGAGTACAAGGATCGCCGACGTGAGAACGCTGAGCGCCTGCAGGATGATGCTGATCAGGATCATGCAGCCGAGAGCTCCCTGCCCTCAATGACAGCTCGGCAGAGGATGTGGCGGGCCTTTGAAAACCCACACACCAGTACACTGGCTCTGGTCTTCTACTATGTCACTGGTTTCTTCATTGCAGTCTCTGTTATTGCCAATGTGGTGGAGACAGTGCCGTGTGGGGTAAGCCCAGGCCGCATCAAGGAGCTGCCCTGTGGAGAACGCTACGCTGTGGCTTTCTTCTGTCTGGATACTGCCTGTGTCATGATCTTCACGGTTGAATATCTGTTACGCTTACTGGCAGCCCCTAGTCGTTACAAGTTTGTGCGTAGCGTCATGAGTATAATTGATGTGGTTGCCATCATGCCGTATTACATTGGCCTGGTGATGACAGATAATGAGGATGTCAGTGGGGCTTTTGTGACACTGCGGGTCTTTCGTGTCTTCAGGATCTTTAAGTTTTCCCGCCACTCACAGGGGCTACGCATCTTGGGTTACACCCTGAAAAGTTGTGCCTCGGAGTTAGGCTTTCTCCTGTTCTCCCTCACCATGGCCATCATCATCTTCGCCACAGTCATGTACTATGCAGAGAAAGGTTCATCAGCCAGCAAGTTCACCAGCATCCCTGCTGCCTTCTGGTACACCATTGTCACCATGACAACTCTGGGGTAAGTGCAGCTGGTGTTTGGTTACAGCCAACATTTCAACAAGTGTGTTGCCAGGAATGGAAAATGTTCAATTTCAGAAATGTTAACAAAAAAAAAAAAAAGGGGGGGGGGAGTAAGTTTATCTTCTTCAACTTTATGAATACAACCCAGCACTCCTTTTACATATATGAGTTAAAAATGTTGATAAGGTTAAAACAGCCCAAATGCCCAAGAGGAGATAAACTAAAAATCCCAAGCAAATGTAATTCTTTTAACTATGTTTGGATTCTTTGCTATTTTCTCTGACAGTTTGTTCATTTTGGATAATGAAATCAGAAGATATTCTAAGTATATTTGAGTTACTGGTGAATTTCTAGTATTAGGAAAGTATGCAATTTCTGAGAGAACTTGTTATAGTATTGCTAAAGTAGTGATAATTATGAGGAAAAAAAATATATGCCGTATTTTAATTTGACCATGCATAGAAATGTGTGGACCTGCCTTTTTTTTTGAACTGATGGATGGGGGGCTTTGGTATGGATTTTGGTACTATAAAGTGGTTTGTTTTCACAAAAATACTTTTTAAAAGTCATAATCTTCACAGGAAAACAAAACAAAACAAGCAATAATTTGTATTATTTAAGACATTGAATAAACTAGTTTGTACAGAACTGCAATTTGGCCCCAGGTAAATAGAATGTGTCCAGCTATGCTTACTTATGACACGGTGTGGAAAAATGTTTGAGGTAATGTGAGACCTGTGTAGGACAGTTGAAGTAAATATCTGAAAACATAATTCTAAATGACAACATAAATTTTTCCAGAGAATTAAGAGTTAAGAGATGCTATTTCTGGCGCTAAACGCTAATAGATTTTAGTGTAAAGTTGGGAGATAGTATTGTTTTATAAAGATAACAGGTGTCTTACTGATACTAGAGTCACATTGTAGCAGTTGATTCATCAGGTTGTACAATGTATCCATCTGTAATGCTAAGAGGGATTTAGAAAGGTTTGCTCATATGGGAAGACAATTTGTTACCCTACTCTTAATTTTGGGCTTTATAGTTATCATCTTTGAAACTGAAAATTTGTTGATTCCTTTTCCAGCTATTTAATAATTACAGGTATTAATGAACAAAACTTTTCACTCTCATGAAGACCATCATTTTATTAGTCAAATATTTTGCCACATCTTATTGAAACTATTGAGGTTTATGAAACATGTATAATTCTTAAACTTAACAAAATGAAAGTGCATTATGAAACTATTATGAAAAAGTTGATTTATTACATGCAATCATGATTTAGCTGGGAAAATTGCATACAGAATATTGAATAAGATAAAGGGGCTGTATTATGCCACCATTTTTTAAAAAGGACTTTTATCTTCAGCGTGACATAACAAATGAAAATAAATATAGTACAGTGTAAATATTTTATAATACTTGTAAGGGCAAGTTATGCTAAGAAGGAATGACAAGAGCTTTGGGGATTTTAATCTGCTTTTTAGGTTGCTGGGTTTTTTTGGTTTTCATTTGCTTTTGGTAGTGACAAACTAAAGAGACAAGTTAGTACAGAGAACAAGTTATACGTGATAACCAGTTCTCTAGTCCTATGCTTTCTGACTCTATCTGATGCTTTCACCACGTATTTTTAATTCTCACTTGAACTGTGATGATATAAGCAAGTTAAGTCATAAGATTCTCGATCCCCGCCCCCCCCTTTTTAATATATGCCCTTTTTTTTTTTAATGAAAGGTATTCTTTGGGTCAAGCCAATTTCGCTACCAGGGACATTAAGTGTTGGCAGTACTTGTCCATGGTACTGAACTATTGTGTTAACTAATATAACCATCTTACAATGGAATATAACACAGAGATGGTATCTATATGGCGTTGATATGTTTTTTTCTGTCATTAAAAAATACATATATATATAATATATTTTGAGGCATTATACTAAGTGCAAATTCAAAAGTGCTGATAAGATATGAATGTGAAAAATCTCTTTGAATAGAGCCCCCCAAACTTTTTTCAAGTAGACATACAATATTTAGGTGCCTAGGAGAAAAAAAGGACTTAAAAAGAATGAATAGGTGTTTGCTCAGTTTTGGAGGTAGTTTGCACAAAGCAAGTTTTGAGCAACTTTCACAGAGCTAGAGTTTCAGCCTCATGAGCTCATGCATGATTTCATTTCAGATATTACAGATATCATAATTTACTGGGATTTTACTAATCAATACACTGGATAGATGATATCCTTTTAATAATATTATGATAACTATGAAAATATTATGCTTAAATAACTAATAGTTTTATTTGATAATTTAACATAATAAAACATTTGAACTCTCTTTTCTTGATGGAATAATTACAGAAAAAGAGAAGGAAGTTCCAAGGAACAGCATCAATGACCAGTGAAAGCTGATTGTAATTAGTACTGCTTCCTTCACTTCTGTGTCACATCCTCCTACCATTTGCTCTTGTGGAATTCCAGGGCTGTAGAACTGTTGTAAATTTATAACTTTAGTATTTGTTAAACGAGGACTATGTAACTGGACTCTATATGAACATTTTTTTTCTATTATGAACAAAGTTAGCTCAAATCCCTTGTTTTTGAAAGGATAATAGCACACAGCAGGGTATTTGCACTATTATAAAAATACATGAAAACTAATAGTCTATGCTATGAATAATAGACTATCTATTTGATTTTTTTTGACTCTGGGTGTCATTCTCGCAATTTTCTAGATAGCAAGGGGATTGAATAGTGACCTTTGCAATTTGAGGAGTTATTATCTTGGAAGCAGAGTTATATTTCTTGGTTCTGCATGATTGCTGAGCAATTAAAGCGTCTTTAAAAAACATAGATTACGTTTTTCTCAGCAGAGTGCCAGTGACTTCAAATATTGCTACGTTTTGGCCTCCAAGGACATCCCAGCTATTAACTATTCTTGACTGCTCAATTCAAGTAATATATAATTGTACATAGAAATGTTATATGAAAGAAATAAAATGAAAAAGAAAGAAAAGACTCTAGAACATCAGCATGCCATCAACTAGAAAATGAGTTGTCTGGTTTCAAATTACATATTGATATTTTTTCAGTATTAATTATATCAAAATCAAAAGTAAGATATAGAGAATGGGCAAGAGAATAAGATAGAAAGAGATCAAAATGCTGTATGTGGAGATCCAAGATAGCAATGAGGAGCTGAGAAGTTGGGGATATAAAAGTCAAGAAGCAGGGTAAGGTTAAACCTGGCAGGGAATAAAAAAACTCAGGTTTATTGAATTGGGACTGACAGATTTACATCTGTGAACATCTAAAACCATAATGACACAGTTATGTCACTTTCTGCTGTCATCTCATAACATGATAATCTAATAACTTTCCTTCTCCCTTTTCAGTAGCCAGCAAATGAGTCCAAGTAGTGGTAAAGTTTTGATGCTAATGTTTGTTCATAAATCAGACAGAGCTCTACAGCAGCTTATATTTTATAAAGATATTGAGTCTTAAATAAGGAACACAGTGATGTTTTGTGACAAGTTCAAAGGAAAACACACTGCCATATTAAAACCTCTATATTTATAGGCTATACATTGTGTAGCTCATATAATACATTCGTGGATGAACATAATACCTTGTGAAGGTAACATTAAGCAGAAGACTGTTTGCTTTTTTGCTTTGGTTATATAAAATAGAGGTGTATCTTCAAAAAACAGAAAGCACACATTCATTTTCATTATTCGTTCATGTAGCCCATAGCATAGAAAGAAACCCATTTAACAAGTATCAAATACCCCCTACTTTATAATCAAACCGGTGACTGGTTGTGACAATAGAAAGTCTCAAATAGTGAACAAGGGATTAAGACAATAGACTTTACTCTCCTGTACATTCCATTCTCTCCTGTCATAACTGCATCCCTAAGGATATTCCATGCTTTTGTTTTCTTCATTGTCCTTTCAAGCCACTACCTTCTGTAGTCCTCCAGCGTTGGAATTTGTCTGCCGGCTTGGTTCCTTTTCTCCCTTGTTCTGTCAAGTTTCACATTCATATTAAAACTCTGATGGCTTTACTTCTTTTTGCTTCTTTGTTCCATATTCCTCATTCATCTTTCATAACTAGATCAAATTTTTAATTCATCATCATTGTCATTCAGTTGACCTGAACTTTTCTCAAACAGTTTCTTTTCTGACCTTTGCTCGATAGACCTTTTTTCCTTATGACTGTCATAAAATTTCCCACAGCATCACTTTCTTTTACCCAGATGCCATACACAGTAATTTGTTTTTCTTCTGTGAGCATTATGAATGCCTTTTAGTTTCTTGTGGTTTCTGCATGCTATTTTAGAGTCACCTATCTCTTCAGATCAGTTTAAAAATGAGGAGTTAAATAACATCTAACTAGAAAATAGAAACTTAGAAAACTTGATGTCATGAACAATTTAATTAAAGCTTAAATATGGTCTTGATGAATATTAGAATGTTACAAGAGTAAAGATGAACAGAATTGGAGTTTTATTTCTGTATTTTTGTTCACATAATGAGTCATACTTTTAAAACTGTTTCAAACAGTATTTTTCTATTTTTATAGCCCTGTATATAACACAGTGAATATTTGATGTTTTGCTCTATTTTCTCTTCAAAACAGAGACTTTTCGTCTGAATAGTTAGAATAGCAGGGACAAAGTGTAATGTAACCATGTTCAGAATTCATTACTAGATATTCAAGAGAGACTCCAGAGAGAATTTGTAATATTGAAAAATAAGGATCATTTTGATGGCAGTGAAAAAAATGTATTTTATTCTTTAATAAAAATACACTCAAACTACATTAAGCTATTGCTGGCTTGACAGAAAACAGGATCATTATATTATCATGGAGTTCTCTGCACTGGGGACCAGAGAAAAAGAAAACTGCAAAGATATCTTAGAGGGAGAGAAGATAGTTTACTTCACACATTTCTGTTGAGCATGAATTTTCTTACTGCAGTTAGAATGTGTATGAAGCTGATGTTTAACAAAACATATTTTTACTTAGAATCTATTTGTTTCTTTGATGTAAATGGGTAGAATTTTGTTTTCCTTAGTATTATGAATCAAGAATAATAACAATGAGATTGGTGTGGACAAGAATATAACATGCTTATTTAGTATGTCAGAACACAACAGCACAGAGAATAATTATGACTGGTACCTGATCTATAAATTATGGCCTATCACTCCCCAGTTCCTCCGCTGATGTTGTGATTATATTAAAAGATTGAATATAAGTTAAGTGATTGAATATAAGTTCAAACTGACAGCTAAAAATCTGTACTTAACTTACATTGCTGTCCTCAGACAAGAAGAAAAATTTCCAATATTAAAGCTATGTGAATCAAATAGTATATTCAAAACAGTGCTAGTTTGAAAAAAAAATCTGGAAAAGGAACTCTATATCTGAACAGAGAAACTTGTAAATGCTGTGTAAATAAAATGTTTCTCCAAAATAAATTGGCAACATTTTACAGCCTCAGGATAACAACCTCTCAGAAAATAGGTCTGAAACAAATTCTGATAAACTACTCCTATAACTTGCTTTTTACTTCACTGTAACCCATAGGATGACATATTTTAAATAATGGTAAAGTTAGAGTAGAGAATCTGTTTTGTTACAATTAAATTGATACACTGTTTAAAAAAGAGCATTTAAATTACAAATTCAAAACAAAATTACATTCAGACTTACCTTATTTCATCAGTTACTTGACAATGGAGCTGACAGATGATGGAAAAGATTCAATATATTTCTGTATCTACCATTTATTAGCAATAGGTGGAAGCATAAATTTTTAATATAAGACACAGTCTTTAAAACATTTGTTTTTTCCTGAATTGTTTTTTGTAGTGGAGAAAAGGCTTTCAGATTGATAGACAGGACTTTAAAATTATAGTCATGGGCTACATTTCCCTGGAACAGCAATTGCTGCCATGCTTGGACTTTTACCCCTGCTACAATTAGTAGCCTGTATACTACCTTTATTTCTTAATATTGTGTTTGTTTGTTTTTTGTTTTTGTTATTTTTGTTAATAATGTGGCTTTGATTTTCTTATGCTTCCAGCAATATTTTATGATTCCCTGTAAAAAAGTCAATGGATACAAAAGAATGTATTTTTTGGCAAGAGAAAAAACATTTGCTCCAGAGTACCCAAAGTGATTTGCATTATTCCCTCACAATAGATTTAAATAAATCTGAATTGAGGTGAAACACAAAATAGCGCTTTTAACTGGAGTTTCTGATGTGCAACAGTTGTGTATATTCCATAGAAAAATACTGAATAGATATATTTGTGCTTGTATCTGGTGTATGAAGGCTTAAATGCAAAGAAATGCAAGCATGAGCATGTATGAAAATCGTGTGACCAATATACCAGTCCTAAAATATTTTAGCTTCTTCTATAAAAAAATCTTCTAACAAAATTCGGCCTTATTATAATTCAAGCAAGACTGCACTCTTCTCACAGCAGCACAGTCACACGTTATGCATTAGCAGAAGGCCTATCTTAATGTCCCGAGTGAACAGTACAGCAATTCCTACCACAAGCTCAGATTCTAACATTAAGTTTGCATTTACAAAAGTTGACAAAACTTTAAAAGACTGCTATTTGTGTAAATATTAAAGCTACAGTGTCACTTTTCATGTGAGTAATGATATTCCCTGTGTATTTAGAAAAACTTTCATTTTTTACATTCCTCTGCAGATTTTTTTCCCTGCTTGTCTGCAGATTGGTATTCTGAAGATGCAAGCTTTTGAAACTGCAGAGAAAATGTTTTTAATTTAGTCTAATCCCACACTGATATATAAAATAGGAGTTTACATTAAAAACTACAAAAAATAATACAAAGGTCCAATTTTCTACTTTTAAAATATTAAGGAGTATAAAATTTGTATTATTTCAGTGATTTTTCTTTTTCTGATATGTTACTGCTTCTTCATTCTGACTGGCTTACCAGTCAGGGCAGGTCACACAGAAACAGAGATCTCCTGGGTTTATTAGTTTATAAGAGTTAAATATAGCAAGAAAGATTTTTAAAGATATTTAGCTATCTAGAGATGCAGATAGTCGCCCAACTTGAGTTCTCAGAAGGGGCTGAGGTGCTTAGAAACACAAAGACAACTCTCAAAAGCAAGCTGGGAAATATAACTGCTCGCCTTAGAAAACATGGCCCCGTGTACACAAGAATAACTGCTAAGCTAAACAGAGAACCATTCGGAGACTTTGAGTTATGCCCTACTTCTATCAACATCAAATGGGCTTTAAAGGTGTGTAGGTCTTGTGAAAATTCAATATGCCCTGTGTTCACATAAGACTGAAGAAGGAGATACAGACTGTTGTGTATGGTACTCTTAGGAAAGATTACTATATAATTCAAGCATCAACAAAAGTTAGGGGAAAATATAATTGTGAAATCGATGTGAAGGATCAATGGGAAAATGTATTCTTTGGTATTCATTTTCCGTTTCTCTGTTCTTGAATCTAACAGTCCAGCACGAAAAGATATGGAAGAAAGTGAGCTGTGACATGCAGATATTCTTAAAAGAGTGAAAATGTTTTCTAGGAACCAGATACATGATTACAAAACAATATCAGATAAAGGAGTCAATTTCTTAAAGAAACATTTTTTTTTTAACTGACTTCAATATATCTCATATTTGGGTCGTGTACAGTACACTCGGTGAGATGCTGGTAAGATGCACTCAATAAGAGGAGCTAAATTCTGAGACTCAGTTTTGATTGCTGCAAATTTATCCCCCACTCTGATGTGCTAACAAGTATTTTTAGGTTGTCTTTACTTGCATCTTTTATATATATGGTCAAATCTTTCATGTATATGGTCTGCAGATTATGCAAAATATTTGAGGGGGAGTCTGTTTGCTTTTGCAGCAGTATGAACTTTATAAGTCCTGTCTTTAGCTCTGATAATTGCTTTTTGCCTTCTTCAGTATTTCTAAATGAAACCTTCTTACACGTTACCTTGATTTTTCATGATTCTTTATTAAAAGTTATTTTCTTGAAGTAAGTATCTTGTTTCACAAAGTCTTTGAGAAGGCGCTGTAACTTGCAAGTTGGCTTTTAGTTAGATGATCTCTAGCTCAACCACTTATAAGACCACTTGCAGTAAAGCCACAAATCAAAAACTAACATGCAAAGCAGAACTTACTGAGAAGATTTGCATATTGTTTTAATATATAATCTAAAATAAGATTATCTGAATATTAAACAAAAATATTATAAAAACTGTAATAACTTTGGCTTTTTGATTGTTGGAGACTCAGTTTCCTTGGAGACATTCTTCTCTTGGTGTGATAGACAACATGAACTTCTAGGAATTTATTTAATCAGACTGAGTACTTTAGTAAATTAAAATAAAGGAAGTGTATTGCACTATACTTTTAAATAACCTTGGATGCAAAATAATGGTACAATTTGTAAAGGTACAAATAATATTATCTAATATTATAATACACTGCAATGCCTTTATTAATGATTACTTCGAAACAAATTTTTTGAAGTACAAAACATTTTCCTTAATTCAAAATGCACATTTAGAAACTTGTTTTTCTTATTTTATTGGCAGATTTTCAAAATATTTTGGCTGATATATGTGAAACAGTCTTTCAAGTTATCACTTGCTAGCTTGGCAATCCAGGCATTCTTTGTAAGTGGCTGAGAGTCAGGCTGCCAGGTTGTCAAGGACATAATGTAACATTATGTAATAGCTCGCATCCTGAAAGTGTCAGCATCCTAACTCACTTGCTTTCATTTAGTAAGATGAGCCAAAATACTTTTCTGTATGAGAACATGTGCAATGTGACAGGGGTCCTTAACTTTCTATGGTTGCTGTTGATATTCCCCTTTCTTTTTAACCAAGAAGAGGAATTTTATTACTGTGATACTGGCTTTACTTTTAATTTCTGCAACTTTCATCTCTCCCACTTGCAGCTAGTTAACAATTCCCTGAACATCCTTATCAGCCATGGGCAGCAACTACTGCACTGTGCCGGGTTGCTTAGGAACAAAATTGATGCTCTTTGACATGGTGGATTACAGTGGCAACATGCTGGTCCCCCAACTCTCTAGCTTCCCACAGGGAAGTGAAAATCAGAGAGGCTGAAGATGCTTTCCAAATCTGAGTGAGAAGTGGGTATACTTTTTGTTTTAGGATATCTAATCTCTTCATCAGTACCAAAAGTTGCAGGTTAAGAATTATGACCTTTCTACTGAAAGTACACTGATTTTAACTTTTTTAACTTACAGCTTCTTAATTTACATATCTAGGTATTTTCGATTGCTTAAATAACTGACAATTTTATTTTTTTTCTAAGCTTTTTGTTGGCTTAGTTTATTGATTTACTTGCTTATATCAGTTTACCAAATCCAATCTGAGATATGACTATTAAGGACTAGGGACCAGCAGAACTAGGCAAACGGAAGATAAACACCTGAGGAGAACTAGAAAAGAAAAAGATGTTTATAATACCTGATTTGTAAAAGGTATTTTTGGTGTTCTAATGTTTATTTCATATATGCTTATTTATATAAAATGTAAGTTTAAGTGCTTCTATTGTAAAATCTACTGTGATAAAGAATTTAGTTGCCATCAAATTTAGCTGCCACTTTTTCTTTTTTTCTGGATTGGATAACAAACTTTAAACAAACTGAAGTTTCTCTATGGAGAGGTACCTTAGAACAAATCTTTCCTTGGATTTCTATCATGATTTGATGAAGTAAATGAGTATTTTTTATTTTCTAAGCAAAATGGGAGATAAAGTTTTTATCTAATTTGCATGTGAAGATAATAATTGACCTGGATGTTATCTTGTGTCAAAAGGCACCGAGTTTAGAGGTAAAGATTATGAATAAAGTTCCTTACTAAAAATGTGTAATCTGTGAAGTCTGTGCTATGCCTGTAGACCATGTGCTATTTCTGGCAATTTTTGTCCTTTGGAATTATCCCTTTACCCTATATGTAGTGAGATCATTAAGGAAATGATAGCCATTAAAAAACTGCAATGAGGAACATGTTACCACTGCAATAATAATTTATTCAGCATCCAGTTTAATTCCTTTTGAGTTCCATACTTATGAAATTAAAATCATTCGTGGAAGCGGTAACGTGCAGCAATACACGTGCGTAAGAAGACAAAAACCTAGTAGCAGAAGATAGAGTTAGGAACCAGTTTTGTCTCAGGTCTCTGAGACCAGACAAGAAAGAATGTCTGAAAGTAAGCTGCACAAATTGAGAGCAAACAGATCCAAATACATTAGAATGTTTTCTCTAAATAGGCCTTACTTACTGTCTCTATATCGTGCCTTTTCAATTCCATAGGTTTGTGTGCAAGGACTAAGCAACAGAATTTATAGACCATACCTTAGGTATGGGGGCTTTTAAAGAAGACAATCAGGACATACAACTCTTGTAAAGGAGACAAGTAGGGCATCCTTTTATAAAGGAGACAATCAGGACATACCATAGAAAAGAATTATTATATAAGAATCTGGAGGTGGAACTCAACCTTATTTCTCTGCCAGTTGCTTACCATCTCTGGGAGGTATTTATAGACCCTCACTTACTCTTCCAAAAGTTAAATACTTCTGAGCAAGTCAGCCTTGTCTCACTTAAGAGGCAGTGAAGAGAAGCAGGCATCTGGAGGTGTTCATTTCTTTCCACTGAGTACAAAGGAAATTTATTATCAGCACAGACTTAAATATTTGAATTCCAGATGAACTGGATAAGATAAATCTCAACCTCAGCATCTAGGCAGCTTAGTCTAGTTACTTTGCTAGAGGTTGTATAACTCTGAAAGGCACTTAACATATTCCTGTCAAAGATCATGGCAGAATACATCCTTGGGATTTGATGAAAAATTCTCCTTTATGCAGAAAGTAATGTGTCTGCCTTATTTCTTCTTTATGCAAAAAAAAGGTGTCTGCTTCATTTAAATGCAGATATTCTTGTTTTCATTTGCCCCAAAGACACTTGTTTTGACAATTTTTTGGCCTTTCTCAAACAACCAAAACAACAACAACAAAAAATCTCAATTTGGAAAAAATGTTTTAAAATTATCTTCCAGAAAATAGAAAAAAACATAGCATCAATATTTTCTACAAGAAAAAAATCATTCTCCAAATAGCAATAGTTTTCAAGTAACGTATGGGGAGCTTGAAAACTATAGCTTTCAATAAATGTAAACTATTACTGTTCTTCTGAATGAGAAGTCTGAAGACTGATTCATATGCTGAAATTGTTAACCATTTCATCATTATCCATTTTTAAAGTGCCTCCAAACCTATGCTTGTCCCATAAAGGTAGCCTGTCAAGCATGTTCCCACTTGCCATAATTCTAAGTGTCTTTCAAGAGGTGTCAAATCTCTAGTTTGCAGTTTTGTGTTACCAATGCACACCTCTGAAGCAGAATGGAAATTTTAGAGGCATACTGAAATAAAATGAGTTTCAGTATGGACACTCTCTTTATCGCTGTTACATTTTCTTATTTCATTCAATTAAAAATTTACAATTCTAATTTTACTTAAAGTTATGTCCAGATTGGAGCTGCAGAATCTTAAGGGCCATCAGAGAGTTTTTTGATCAAGATTGCTTCAGAGCATGTATCAAGTTCATCTTCCTTCTGAACTTTGCCCACTTTTTTGCAAGTTATACTAAAACCTCTGGTGAGGAAATTTTGTAATTTGATATGAAATCCTGTTATTGACAGCGACTTGGTTTTACTGATTTAATTTGTCTCCATATTCTGATTTTTTTTCTCAAATTTGCTGTCCAATAGAGTTCTGTACCAGTGTGAAACAGGCACATTTCCTTCAATATGATTTACCTTTGTTGTGCGATTTCATCAAACTATGATCTCTTATACCTTAAATGGTATATAATATTTTTTCATGAAAGAGAAAGAGAAACTTCAGGTGAAATGATATATATATTTTTATAATATCATGGTCTCTAGACTTTTTTAATGTCTTTGTTATTAACATCTGTTATATGTGTGTCTCATCTGGGCAACTTTATCATAATTTCCAGATAAGTTCTAAATCAAGAGTAGTATGCTGTGTCACTACAGAAATTTTGTTTCCCCTTTGAGTAAGATTTGGGAAAACTAATTTTGATTTATTTAAAAAACAAAATGCTCCTCCCACTTGCTGACACAGCAAACACTTTTTACAAACTTGAGGACAAACGATGCTAAGAGATAATGTAGGCTCTTAAGATATTTGTCTAACTCTAAATTTTCTGTGGAAAATGTTTCCATAAAAGAAATGAAAAATTTATATTTTTTGATCTGAATTTCTTTGCTATTTCACTTCAAGACAATTTTGATTTTTCAACCATATGTGGAATATATATATATTTTTAAAAGAAACAGTGACATGGGAGAAAAATTTCATCTTATGCTGAAAAATTATTTTGGGAAGCATTTATGCTCCATTATTTCTTTATTGACAAAAAAGCAATTAGAAATAATAATGGCAAAATATATACCAATGGCTATTAAAGAAATAGAATCTGTCTTGGGAAAACTTTAAGCTGCAGAAAGCTAAGAAGGTATGCTAAGGAAAGCATCATTATGTTCTTGTTTTTTTCTTATGTCTTTTCCTTACCATTTATTTCTTGCCACTGCAAGGTAGAGTGTTTAGCTTAGAGGATCTTTGATCTATCTCTGAATGAACATCCTTATGTTCCCAGCTAATGCAAATGACATAATATAGATTGGATCAGGTTTCGATTAGGAAAATAAGCTTTTTGTTTGCTTGCTTGTTTTTTTGCTTTTTTTAAATTTGTAAAAAGAACTGCAGCAGTGGATGTTCTTTACGGTATCAAAAGGTTAGAGGCTCAAGAATCTTATAGAGTCTGAAAAATGTGCAAACAGGAAAACAGCTGCTTTAAACTCACAGTTATTTTTGCATCTGTTTTGTTCAGTTATTTATATAATCAAAGGTCATAATCTACAAGGTGCTAAGAACTTATCTGAGCTTCAAAACACTTAAACTTAATAAGCATTTCAATGGAAGATGAATAAATGCTACAGCACTGGGGAGTGCTAGATGCCTTGCAGGATTTAGTGCTACTCACTTGATCCAAAGCCCACTGAAATCAATTAGAGATTTGGATTTGACCTGAGAGGACTTTACATCAAGCTTCTGCATGAACATCTCTAGTAATATATTGACTGGGACAACAGTTATTTATTTTCATTGTCTCAAACTCTAAGGCTTTATACCAAACTCCATGAAGTGTTGTCAATACAACAGAGATGCCTGTAATACATCCATTGCTATACAGAGATATAGTGTAAAAATGGTGTTCTATTTATTGAAGCATAGTTTCACCATCATTACTTAGAGGGGACTTATTATGGGTAACAAATAGTATAGCATCTCCTCTGCTAATACAGAGATTGAGTCCCACATCCTTCCCTGAGAACTTTACCAAAACTGGTTATAATTAGCACTAGAGAAGGAGATTCATTCAGACTCCCTTACAGATAAAATGGGAAGAAGTTGGCATATTTTTCCCTTAGCTTGTCAAAGTCTTGTTAACTCACCAAAGCTTTCAGGCAACCTTGAAAGGATATCATACCTTAATAGCATCAGAGAACATGACAGGCAGAGTCTGATGTAACTAATTTTGGCTTAGCATAAAAGTACTCTTTAGACTATAAAGATTTCATCTGTTGGTTGATCTGTTTACTGAGATACTCTGGAAAAATATGCCATGTAATACATCCATTATCATGCTAGTATAGAGGACTTTTAAACTGATAATTCTGCCTATACTTTGGGTTTGTTTTGCTCAGCTATATTAGGATAAGGTTATAGTTGATGTAAATGGACATAAAGAAGAAATACATAAAAATTATTGTGTTGTCTATTATTTACCTATCTAACAACAAAATGAATGACTACATAAGAAAAGTATATCAAAGACACAGGGATTATTATATGCAGGCCTACACATGCTTGCTTTTCCTCATTTATCTCCATCACTCCTGTAAGAATGCTCGAATTTTCTTAAGCTCCTTCCATACACAATCTGCATTAGCTAAAGAATTTGCATTTAAAAGTTTTCTCTTATGAGATATCTCTATGAGGTAGGAATGTCAATACACTGAAAATCATGGAAGAAGGACTGACAGTAGAATTTATCCTGATGTTTTAATTCTGGTTAGGAACAGGTTGCAGCTTTGTAGGTGTGGATGCACTGCATGAGCGACTTTATGCATATTTAAAACTCTTTCTTGGAAGCCAGTGGCTTATTAAACAGCAATCATATAAGGTGTAAATGAGTTCTGTGGATAAACACAAATCTTTATCCTTATTGTTTTAGAGAGGCAATTGGCTAAAAAAGTTTTCTGATGACAATTATTCTTACAGGAATTTTACTGGTAGAAATTCTTCCCATGTGAATTTCTTTTCTGCCTAACAAATTTCTTATTTTTAAACATGTTTTTAATTACATATTTGAAGAGAAAGAAGAGAATTCAGAGGTGTCTAAATATGACCCTGAGATGATCAAATATTTGTGTCCAGTGAGTTAAATTATTCCACTGACTGCACTATCTGCTATAGGAGCTTCAGTTCTAGTTCAGATGCAGAAATCAAAAGTATCTTAACATATGAGTTGAATCCCAGTCACAGAATCTTAGAAACAGAAAATAATGAGGTTGCACAGGACAATGAGAGATGGTGTGATCTGCCTCCCTTGCTCAAACAGGATTAGCTAAGAGCAGCTTGCCCAGGACCTGCTCAATTTTGAATGTCTTTGGAGATGGATACTCCATAGCCTGTTCCAGTGTTTAACCAAGCTTACAGTGTAAAGTGTTTTCTTATTTTCAGATATAAGATAGCTGTGCTTATTGCTCCTTGTTCTTTCTCTGGGCACCATTAAGAATCTCCATCCAGCTTCTTTCCATCCCTCAGTCAGACACATTGGTAAGATCCCACTGGAGGTTTGTGTTCTCTAACCTAAACAGTCTCATCTCTTACAACTTTTCTGATGCTTCAAGCCCCTAATCATCTTCATTGCCCTTTCCTGCACTTGCCCCTGTAGATTCATGCCGTCTTGTCCTGGAGAGCTGGATGCAATATACCAGATGTGGCCCTCCAGTGCTGCGGAGAGGGTAAGTCTCTCCTCTCTCAACCCATAGGCAACACTGCTCTTTATACAAGTTAAGATGCTCTGGGCCTTCCTTCCTGCAAGAGTTCTTTACTGCTTCATACAGAACTTGCTATCCACTGAGAAGCCCAGGTCCTTTTCTGCAAAGGTGCTTTCTAGTTGGCTGGCCCTCAGCCAATGTTGGTGCCTGAGGCTATTCCTTCCCAGAAAAAGGAAGCGCCTGCACTGAACATAAAGATGTTTCTATCTGCCCATAGATAGAGAAAGGTTTCTATCTGATCATCTTTCTCTGGGCTATCAAGGCCCTTGTGGATGGCAATGCAACTATCATCTAGTGTATCAGCCACTCTTTTCGTTTTTGTAGCATTTCCAAACTTGCTATCTCTTGTTCAGGGGATTGATGAAAATGTTAAACAATTTTGTTCTCGGTATGGACCCTTTGGGAACATCACTGTCTTCCATCTGGACTTTTTGCCACTGATCACAACCCTCTGAGCCTGGCTTTTCAGTGACCAGTTTTGACTCCACTACTTCTTCACTTATAGCCATGAGTACAAGTCGAAACACAGGCAGTTCCACCTCCATGTGAGACAGAACTTCTTCCCTGTGAGGGTGACAGAGCCCTGGAACAGGCTGCCCAGAGAGGCTGTGGAGTCTCCTTCTCTGGAGATCTTCCAAA
>JAUBNY010001047.1:257270-272917 GCA_032275445.1 Crypturellus soui
CTTGCCTATGAGGATGTCATGGGACACAGAAAAGCCTTACTAAAAGGTAATCAGCAACCACTGCTCATCCCGTGAGCCAGTAAGGTTTCAGTAAGGTTTCAAGGTAGTGAAACAGGATTGTCATTTCATATTCTGTGATAACTACACTTGAGCTCCCTCTTGTCCTTTATGTATCTGGAAATGGTGTCCAGGATGAGTGGCTCCATCAACTTCCTAGGGACTGAGGTGAGGTTGACCAGTTTTCCTGGATCTGTCTTCTTGCCTTCTTGAAACTAGGAGTAGCATTTCCAGTCCTCATGAACCTCTCCTTTCACAGATAATCAAGAATGACATCAGTCAGGTCTCCCGTCTCTTACAGGTGCATTCCATCAGTTTCTAAGTCATTGATTCATAACTTTGAAACCTCATTCCAACGGGAACTGGAGTGTTGGATTTTTCCTACATGAACTTCAAATTTTGACCTGCTTCCCCTATTAGAAATGATGAGAGAAATGAAGACACTATTAGAACTTCTGTTTTTTAAATATTAAATGCTTCATGGACAGGTTTACCTACTTTATGTAATCCACTCCAAAACGTGTGTCTGCCATCAGAATGGAACATATCAATGTTCAAAAAACGCAATTACTCTTCAGGATGGAGGCAAGCTAGTTAGATGCTGTGCAAGCTTCTGAGACTAGATACCGTGACAATTTTGTAAGCATCTCATTAACGAAGAGTAGTGCTGCAGCATGCTCTGCTTTACTTATTTATTGAAGAGATAATAGGAAATAACGGGTTTCTTTGTGAAGTCATAAATAATATGACAGAAGGATATTAAATGCACTGAGATGTGACAGAAAAGCTAAAACTTGTGGGGTTTAGTATTTTATGGTGTCAGTTCTCTTTTTCCAGTATATGTAAAAACAACAGATACATTTTAGCTGTTTTGCAAACAGTTATCAATTTAGTGTGCTACTTCCTCGAATGTGGGCATCTTAAATTGTAAACAGTACCTCAGTCTTGCTATTTTGCAGTAACAATCAGAAGTTACCAAATAATCTTTATTTTGCTTCCTATTTAGGTCTTTCTCTATTTTTGTGATATACAGACAAAGTCTTTTCCCATTTCTAAATTCCTGATATGATATACTGGTTCTAAAAGTATGAAGTCTAAAAGTTTTTGACATTCTTTCTGTGTATCATTGTTCTACATTGTTCCAAACTGTACACAAATTACACACAGATTCCACCATGTTTTCTCGGTACTTCACACACCTGATTAAAATAAAAGCTGGTTTTCTTCTTTGTGTGTATGCCCCTGTGTGTGTGTGTTTGCATTTGTGTGCATGGTTGAACAAGGGAGAGATATTTTTTTCATTTAGCAGGTTAGCCATAATACTGAGGTCCAGGATGAGGTATCACTCTCCCCTACTGTCTTGATTCCTCTTCTTTTCACCAAGAGACCTATTGTGCTGTATATTGTGAAATTCCTGAGAACATGGATTAAAGAAATTCCTTTCTCTCTAGTTACATGTTAGCCTTAGAAATAGTTCTGCATATCATGACCTCATGATTATTTATTGTGGACTTGACTCAGCATTCACAGAGAAGCTAGTGAAGAAAACAGAGACTTGTAGTGATGCAATTTATTCTACAGTCTTCTATAACCTGCACATCTGCATGTTTCTGAAGTCTGTATTGTAAACATGCTTCTACAAGTTGAACAAATTATTTTTCCTTGAGCAGTAGGAACTCTTTCAAGGTTGGTAGTTTAAACGTTGCCACAGCAGACAAGTGCTGAGGTCACAATTGTGTGTAGTGTTGTTGCTATCCCAGTGTGAATTTTGTCTATGCAAAGTGTTTTATGGTTTTATAGCAACCATTACTAAAACATCTAAAGAGAAGGCTCTTCTTCTGAAGGATAACCTTTTTATTGGAGAGGTTCCAAGCATTGTCATATGGGGACGCTGAGTCTTGCTGCTTGCTTCATGTAAATGGCATCATTTGCATCAATTTTACAGTAACGTAAATCCACCTTTTCAGCAGCTACCCTTAGTTTACAGTAATGGGAAAACAGAATGAGATCTGATCTGTCAAGCTTAGGACTATCAGTAAAGTAGATTGCTTCTTTTTGAAGCAATGGGATGTAGAAAATAGGTGAAGTAAGTTCTATTGTAATTCAAGAGGTATATATCGAAAAAAAATCTAATTTTCATCAACCATTCCTGCTGTTATGTGAAACATTAACTTAAAATTTTTCTTTGGGGCTAACAGTGTTATAATGACTAAAGTACATGGAGTGTTAGCTTTTCAGTGATCTAGGGAGTGGTGACAAGGAAGCAGTATAGAATACTGTACTGTGTTTGTAAAATAGTAGTTAAAGTGTCATTAGGCTCTGGAAGCAAACAAATGTTGGACACCTTTCTCATTGATTTTATAAAGCACGTAAGTGCTCAGTTACAAACATACAACAATGGAATGAAGTTGTAGACACACTGACCATATACAACAAAAATTAGAGTATTCCTGAAGTACTTGTCCATTTTTGCTAGCTGTTTCACAGGGAGTATTGTTCTAACCCTGAATTTTCCTTTTCCCCCTGAGTCTATTTTTTCCAATTCTTTTACAATATCAGTGTTTATCCTTTCATTTGTGCACACCTACCAAAAAAAAAAAAAAAAAAAAAGGCAGGCAAAATAGCTAGCCTGTACAACTTTCAGCATATCTTTATTCCCATAGGTAGTTGATGTCTGTCATCAACCACAAAATGATGAAGGTTTTACATTTCACATCAGCCTTCAGGAAAAAAAGCAAAATGAATGGCTTTCTTGAAATGCCAGTTCTCCAAGTGAGGCAGTTGCGGAGTTCTTTCATAAAATAATTCCCTTTTGCAAGGTTGTTTTTGCAAAAAAATCTCAAAATTAAATCTTGAATCTATATTTCTGCAATAAATTAAAATTAAGGATGAAGCTTGGGGGCTTATTTCTGATACTGTATATCAGTGCAGCTCTTGTTTGAACTGTCTGGACGATCTCTGAGACACAGGGGCCTAAACAGATTATCAGCAGTCTATCTCAACTAAGCAGCCATATGGGGATGCAGAGAATATATGGAAGTGTTTGGAGTTTCAAGTAAAGGAGGTGATGAATTAGATCACTGTCATATTTGGCCACAAGAGAGTTTGTGGTAGAATAATTACCTACTCATTACCCTCCATTTCTTAACATTGTTAAACGGTACCTCTACAACATCTCCAAATATTTTGTTCCAGAAAGAATATATCTAGTGTCTAAAGTGGGGCAAATTCTGGTCGATTTTTCTAGAGAATAGTACTGAATGTATGTTCAAATGACACATAGTAGTACCAATTATCAAAAGCAGTAGAAGTATGTCATTTATATCAACTATGTGATGTATTTTTAATAAAAATTTTGACTCAATCCTTTTGACATAACAGCCATAAGATCTGTATAACCAATACTCACATTACTCTGTAGCTTAATCTAATCTGAATAGTTATACATTTTACAAAAACTGAGTTAAAAACAGAATTTTACATGATATATTCTACTATGGCTTTCAGTACATCGTAACATCTCTTCGTCTGATTATTTTTCAAAACAAGTTTGTTTCAATACACATGAAGCATTAAAAATGCAATAAACAATTTTCAGCCATGAACCACTTTGTTGGGAGACTTATAAAATTATAGAGTTTTTTTTTAAAGCTAAGAAAAGTAAATACTGCATTAATATTTTCACACTTACATGTCGTATACAACTTGAGCATCAAGTGTCTAACATCGTAATTAGATCATTCACCTCACCTGTGGGACCACTCTGTTCTATTTGCATTCCTTGGGAAAGTTCTGATTCTCAGAGGGAATGTCCTTGTGAGTCTCTCAGGAAAGACACTGGAGACTGCTGTAACTTTTCACATTGTATAAATATTTATAAAAAGAGGCCCCTAAGTACTAAGGCTTCCTATTTCTCTCTCTAGTCACATAATTTCCTATAAAATACATAAAAGAACAGAACATTCCATCAAAAGAGCCTGACAGCCTTTACTCTAATGGGAGGAGGACACAGTCGTATCATTTCACAGGTGCTTAGCTAAAAGGATGTTCACAACTTATATTCCCAAATGGAGAGCTTCTTACTTATCACAGAGACCTATTCCTTGCAAGGCAGTTAAGACTTTTGATGGATTTTCCTGAAATCTTTTATTTTCCCATGTAACTATCTTCAGAATGCTATGTTGTTAGGTATTTCACTCTTTCTTAGAAAAAGTATGAGATACCTAGAAGCTAATTTATTGCCTATTTGAATTTTTGTTCCTTATATGCTATTTAGAACCCACTAAAAGTGTGCAATATAGAATTTGTTTATAGCATGTATTTATATAGTGTGTATATACGATATACACGTACAGAGTATACGCAGTATGTGTGTGTTTATATATAAATACACAGGGACAAAAACAGAACATCTGTAATACATATAATCATATAAATAAAAATGCGTACACATATACTATGCATTTTAGCATCACACTATGTATATGCTTTAATGTGTACATGGGCATTCAGATATTGAAAAAATGTTTCATCTCATTTTTCTCTATCAGAATCTCTTCTGTGTGTTACAAAAACATTTCTTTCAGTGTCTTGCTTATGCAGTAAAATTTCATAAGACTTCTTGCATATGTGAGGATTCAAAATATAAGGGTCTCTTATTCCAGATTCAGACTTAGATACCAGTTAAATAGCAACATCTTTGCCTTGAATCTCTTCCTTTTCCTTTAAAGTTGGCAGGGAGCCCAGAAGTTTTCTTCATCTAAAGCAAGTTCACAATTTTTTGCCTACTTTCGTGATATTTTGATCCCGTAATCCTAAAATTAATCAAAATCTCTCCCATTGTTTAAAACTAAAGATAACATTTTTACACAATCATTCTAGAACATTTTGAATGTAAATGAAACTGGCAATTAATGGCACAAAAATAATTACAGTTAAAGTTATATCCTTCAGGCAAGTGGTAAGTAAATTAGTGGCTGATCCAAAGCCCTTTAAGGATCTTGTTGACTTCACGAGTTATGGATTAGATTTCAAAGAATCTTCACTAGAGAAAGACCTTACAAGAGAGGAAAAGTAGGTAACTTTAGAATTATAAATTGCATCAAGTGAGGATTTCTTATTTTGCATATCTCTCTAAAATAGTCTTGTCCTTGTGAATTTTTGTATATTGGAATGCAAATTTTTAGATTTTTTATTTCTAGTATTATGTTGTGAAGACATAATACACGTGTTATGTCTTCCTGCTTTGATCTCCAGTTTACTGCTTTTTATTATAATCAAAATTCAGGACTGTATAAAGGTGATGTAAATTAAGTTCTGGAAAATTCAAAATGAAAATCCTTAATGTTCCCAAATGGTGTGAAAAAGGACTGCGAAATTTCAAAAATAGAGTTCAATAGTTGAACATGTGATTAAAAAGTAAGATTCCTGAAAAGGCTTCTTTTCATTAGGTTGTGAAAGATACAAGGAGATTTTGAAAACCAATGAATCTCTCCCCACGTCTTAGTAAGCTGAGGATGAGACAAGGCCCAGTGTGAGGAAATATTGCACCATGACCAAATGGAAGAAGTCACCAGGTGGTGCTCTTGTCCACTATCATCCAAGTTTCTTTTTCCTTGTGTATGAGCATATGTTTAGTCTTAGGAAGACATTCAGAACCTTTAAGTTTTGGGCAATGCCTGTAGAAAGTTCCTATTTTCCCTCAGTTTCTAATGAGATAACTAGCTTTATTGGAACTAGTCATCAGGTTTGAGATTCTGCAAAGGGTACGCCGTGCTCCATTATATTTATTTCAGGAAGGAATCCTCATTTTACCTCAGTTAAATAAGGGTAAATAAATATTAAAGAATAATGTTTTTTGTTTGTTTGTTTTGTTTTTATTTGTTTGGTTGTTTGCTGGTAGAAGGAAGAATGGGAGCATTGTTTTAAGCAAATTGATCTCATTAAATATTTTCAAGGGCTGTTGGAATGCTCACTCTTTGAAACACCGTAATAAATGTCCTCCCATTGAATGATCTGCAACAGGACAGAAGAAATTTCCAAAGAACTTTTTTATGTTTTAGCTTATTCAGGAATCATATGACTTCCGTGGTTGTCCTCAAGCAGACATAGTTATAGTTAGGAAGACCTTAAATCAAACAAAATATGATGAGAATGTAGCTACTGAAATATTATGCTCATACAGAAGAATAATAATGTATATAATCTGAATATATATCAAACTACACGTCAAATAAATGCAGACCAATCTGTGTTTTCCTTTAATTATTTCACTTCTACTGGCTGAAACTTGACTCCCTCCTACCCCCAAGATTTCCAGCAAAACAGAAAATCGCTGAAAGCTGTAGCTTCTTCCTGATTTAACTCCTTTTTTTTGGTTTTGTTTTTGCTTTTATTATCAGAGTCAAGAATCTCAAGATATGATAAATTATGTAGAATACTAGTTGGAAGTTATATAGAAATTATATTCAAGAACATTTTTTTTTTTTTTTTACCATTCTAACATTTGTTGTTTCATTGTTTGGGTCTCATCATTGCATCATTGTTACCAAGAAAATTTGACCCAGGTAAAACCCCTCATTTAAACTCTAGCAGTCATTTTCCTGTTTACTATGAAGACAGCTTCTTTCATATAAAATTAAAGTATAAGGTGTTTGACCATGTTGAGCACAAGCCATACAATGTTGTTTGGTGGTTTCCAGTAGCAATAGTTTCATTTATTATTGTGTTTTGGAAAAGGGATAACAGAACATGTAACATCTGATTCCCATCATTTTTTGGTCATTTCCCTATGTTTTGTTTTTGTTTTCTTATTTGAGGGAATTTCTAATGCGCACAGACATCTGTGCGTTAAGGCTTATCTTTATCCCTTCTGAGATTCTGCTACATATTGCTTTCTAGCAGCTCTAACTTTGGATTTGGATTGGTTGAAATTGAATTCATAATTTGAACAGAGCTTTCCTGAAAGTTCAGACCAAGTTCAGTCTTTCTCCTTCAACTGGGAAGCTGATGAAATGGTCCCAAAAATATTGCAGAAAAGAATACATCCCTGTTTCAGCTCATCTGCTGAGCAGCATGATTTCCTAAAGGAAAATATTACCTTTCCTCATAAGCTGGTGTTTATCCTTTAGCACAAATAGTTTTAGAACAAAAACAATTTGATATAAAAGAGCATGAGACCTTACACATTCATAAAATTTAACCTTAGTCCTCAAATCTTGAAGCAATTCCTCATTTCTAAGAATGGCATGAGTGAATAACATCCTCTCCCTCTTTTAAAAAGGATACCGCAAAAGAAGAATTCTCCTCCTTTTTTCTCCTCACCTTGTTCATTATTATCCTGAGGTAAAGATAGGGTAGGATACTCTTTTTGGAAAAAAATCAATATCTGGGTTTAAATCTGAAAAAAAATGCATAGGAATTCCAGAAGGGTTTTCAAATTAATCAAAGGAATTGGAAAATTGGTCATCAATTCATTATTTTTCCCTTTGTTCCCCACCTATTCATACTGAATTCAATGGAATATTTTCCTTTCAACCCAGATTATGTCCAACGTGCATAGGACTTTGCAAACCAGAGAAAGCTCTGACTTTAGACAATATTGAGCACATAACTTTGTTAAAATAAATGTCAGAATATGAGACCAATACATTTCACAATCTTTTATTTGAAAAGGATGGGGAAAAAAGCTTTTTTTCTTATGAGGTATGGAAATGTGAGTTGCAGATAAAAACCTGCTTTACATTTTTAGGCTTCATAAAAAAGAAGTTAATTATTAAATAAAGCCAATAGAAAACAGTACAGAAGCCTAAAATATAAATGTATATCTATCTACTGATTTCTTGAATCTACTGTACCTTAAACTAGCAACTGTAGAAAACTTTGAAAAAACTTTACAGTTAATCAAAAGAGATTTCAGGATAGATAGACTACAAAAAGCATAAACTACAATCTTGTTTTTATCTGTGGACTTGAAATTTGAGAACCTCAGATGCAGAAAACCACAAAACAATTTGTGTTCTTAATTCAGTGCGAACAAACATATGTCAGTATAATGACATTTATTTTTACTTAAACATGTCATGACATGACCCATTATGGAATACTTATAGTGTCTAATTATTAAAATATTGGGAGCCGGAGTAAATCTTTTTGGATTTTGACTGATTTCTTCAAAAGAAAAAATGAATATTACTACTGGGATTATATGGAAGTTTTAAAAGTTAACCTATAGTAATAAATTTCATTCTTATTTATTCAGTAATACTGTAGTTGAGCATTACAGCTCACCACTTCTGGTACTAACTGATGGCCAAATTTGGATTCCAGAGCAGTCATAATATTGCCATATTAGCAATAAACTGTTTTACATTGAGTTGTGGTCTGTCTGACCCTGCCTTTCAGATCCTGCTCAATTATTTCATCTTAATGTCTTCACATTGAAAATCACAGACCATCACACACAAATTTAAAAGGCAAGAACAACGAAAAATGATGAGATGCTACAAATTTCCTTCCTGTCCTCAAAACTTAGAAAAATCACAGAAAATTACTTAACAATAGAATGGCAGATTCTCAATACAGAGACAAAAGAAAAGCAGGTAAGCACAGTAATTTTAATAATTTCTTTTGATCAAACTTCTTCTCTTTTAAAATTGATTTTGAAACTGTTTTATGTGGTTCTCGTTGCTCATAGTATTTAAACTTTCTATAACAAGAAAATAGGTTAGGGAAAAAAAATAGGTATTTCTTATTGGCCATATATAGGTTACATACTGAAATGTGCCCAGAGCTAAACATGTCCCACATGGTTGTAGGCAGAAGCTTATATTACTACTTTGAAGTTGAGAGTATCTAAAGCACCTCTGGACCTGCTTGGCACTTACAAGCTTAAGTCAGATACTCCCACACAACTACAAAAAAGTTGGACTTTCAATTTATCATGTAAAATTTTAAATGGTAGGTTTAAGACATAAAAACCTATACTTACATTGCGTTGCACTTACACTATGTTTAAAAGTATATAATAAATCTTCTAAACTTGCAAACTCAATAAAACATTGAGGAAAAAAGTTTTCAGAAAGGTGAAGGTTCAAAATGGAACTTAAAAACTGAAACGAATGAATGAATGAAGAACTCAGAGGTTAAATATTTAACACATTGTTTTGCACTTACAATTTATAATTTAGTTGAAAACTTACTCGGTTTAATTTTTAGTGCATTTTTATGTTCCATGTTAGAACTCCTTTGGCATGAGCACAGCTTGTACTAGGTCTTGTACATATAATGAATTATTTCAGCATAGCTATTTCTGTAGGCACATAATAAAGGTTACTAAACAGACTAAGAAATCAAAAATGAAGACTAAATAAGAAGTTCTATTTTGAATTACATCTAATGTGAAAAGAAGGCAGTGCAGTTCTCAGTTATGATTACATCTGGCACAAATATTCTCTCTTATAATTTGCTTTCTAAGACTGAAGTGAAAACTTGTGTTTGGATGGATGAATAAATAATATTATCCAAGTCATGAGAACGCAAACACTGCCATCATGAAAGATTAAAAGTCTAATGCATCTGTGAATTGCAATTTCAAAAACTGTGAGAATAATAAGGCTTGCAATATTAAGGGTCTGGTGATAGGTTTATGTATGCAGCTCTCCTGCCTTCTTGCAAAAGATCCATAACAAGAGATCTAAGGTTGGTTGCGTGCAGTATGACACTTACTTCATGGTATGATTTCAAAGTTGAAAATTAATTTGATGTAGGCATGTTTCTGGATTTTTTGTTTGCTTTAAATCAATTTTATTCATAGAGTTTGAGGCAAGATAAGACTATTGTGATCACTGTTTCAGAGCTCCTAGCTGACATGAGGCATGGGAATGTTCTGAATTAGATTTGTTTTAAATTGAGAAATACTGCATAAGAAATGCTTCTAATTCTATTAGCACTGTCTTCAGCGAAGAGTTCCTCATTGTCTCTAAGTATCTATTGGAAGAGACAAAATAACAGATATTGTAACTGAATAATAGTGATTCTTACATATGTATTGGAAAATCACACCAGCTCTTTGCTCACAACAACTGTGAGCTATTCGGACAATTGTATTCTCTACTATACTTTTTGTTTAACTTCAAGTAGTTAAGGCAATAATTACATGAAACCAGTATAAGAGTGTTCATACAATTGACCTAATCCTGTGAGAATACATTGTGGTTTCAGTAGACAAAACTGTGGAAGAATTCCGTCAATGTCTGGACCATAAATGCATTAAAATGTCTTCTGCAATCTTATTTGAGCTTTACAAAAGTTTCAAGTAAGACAATGACAAAACATCTATATGGCACAAATATGACAATTCCATGTGATGAAATAAAAGAATATAATATGCACTGAGGAGAAGCATCACCCTTGTTAAACCAAAAAGTAGAGAGTCAGATGATATATTGTATATAAAACTGAGTAAACCAGATAATCTTTACTGAAACATTTACTATGATATTCCCTGAAGTAAGTTCTTAGTACGGACTGTAGGACTTGTCACAGAGGGATATTTTTGGAATACGAAATGCATTGAACTAGTAATTAACTAGTAATTGAACTAGTAATCAATAGTAAATTCAAGATGTAATCTATAGATGCTTCTATTCCTTTCAGCCAGGCATATACCCGCTTTCCCAGAAATATCTGAATGTTTTAATGAGATGATACAGCATTATATCTATCATGTCAAAGTACATTACAGTAGTTACAGTCAGATTTACACCCTGCATTAAAGGAAAATAATGAAAAAGAAGGATGAAAAAGTAGCAAAATGTGAATCAAGAATGTGATCAGGGACTGCATGGATAGAAGAATGAATCAGGATACTCGTCTGTGTAATATAGGAGTAAAACAGGGAAAGACTCTGCGTCGTCTGTCATTTTCTCTGTGTCTCCTTTAGACAACACAGGAGCTCCTCATAGGAGTTTGGCATTTGTTCTTTTTTTTGCCTCTCCTGCCTTTTCTGTTCTTTGCTTCCTGCCTTTCTGAGCACTTCATGCTCATTACATTTCATGCTTGGGAAGTTATTGTTTATTTGTTTAAGTGTTCATTATGGCTGGCTAGTATTCAGGACTCTATCTCCTGCAGAGACCCTTCAGAAACCTCCACAGCTGGAGCTCCTAAACACAGACAAGATCCTAGCAAGCATTTATGTTCTGCATGAGCTGTGTTCATTTCCTCTGAAGTATATTGTCGTAAAAGCCTCTTTGAGGAAGAAATGCCACAGGAAAATTTGTTTGTACTAGTACACTTATTCTAAAAATAATGAGTAACAAATATGTATGTATACTTGTGGGTACCTCTGTGGCACTGTAGGTCAGGATGTCCATCTTTGCTCACCTTACTAATCATACCCTGTTACATTTAAAAACAGAAAGTTACACAACTCAGAAAGCAGAAGGAAGAATATGCTTTAAATTTGGCTTATGGATGAGACATGAAAGCTGATCCTTACATCCTCAGACATCTGGATTGGACATTTCACTGGTTCCCTAAACAGCTCTTGTGACTCCTTATCTCCCCTATTATCTTACTTATTTGTGGGGTTTAAATGATCTCTAGTTCCTATATTTACACAGTTCCACTATCAGTTTTGACACTAAAAACTGTTTTGAAAGACTGCCTATAAGCTCCATGATTGTTACCAGATAATAGCATTATTGTAGGGGCAGCAGCACTGCAGAATGTACCTTTCCAACAAATGTTCTATGCGAATAAACCGGAGAGATGGCATGTTCCTAGTAGAAAGATTGAACATTAAAAAACACCGGTTGTGATGATACCTTTATCTTTAACTTGAGATTATTATAATTAACTACCTAGATTTTTAGCAGGTAAATAAGAGATGTTCTTAACAGATGCTAATCTAAACCAGCATACTTTTCTTCATTATAGCAATTCCAATCATATTTTGTCCTTGACAACTGTTTTTAAGAACTGAAGTAGGGCAATTACTAACTTACGATACATCCAGTCCTAACAATCCAATCTTGCTTGCTATTCTTCCCCAGGCAGACTTCACTGAAAGGAAACAACTATTTTCTGAAGAAGTAGTGGTAATCAGCTCAAGGCCATCTAGAGTATATTGTCAGAAGTATTATCCATTGTACATTAATATGTGACTCCATTCTGGATGTCAGACTACAAGAAGATCTGTAACAGAAATGACATTGACACAATGCAGTGCTTTGCCTCTAGTCATGTGGCATCCCTCCACTTCACTTCATAGAGAAGAGTAGCTGCTCATATACAGCTGTCATGAAACAACAGAGTGAAGTAGTGACGGTTATTCTGTGATGAAATTAGGCTGTTCATTCTTTGCAATGGCATAAATTTGCAGGTCTGAGGAGATAACATTTTCTGACTGTTTTATGGTGCATGTAATTAAAGATTTCTCTGGATAAAGGACGCTCTAAACATATGTGCATTTTTTTCCAAGCTTTTTAAATAAATAAAAGTGGGCCATGCTTTTTTGGCGTGAAGAACACCTGCTCATGGGTGTCAATTACTCTTCCTCCTTTTTTGCCTTTAAAAATGAACTATTCTATACTAAAAGCCTTTTAAATGTAGTATTAATTAATATTTCATTGCTTTGTACTGGAAAATGTATCAGCAAAAGGGTTTTTTGTTCATTGACATCTGGTTAAACAAAACTAAGTGGGACCTTCTGACATGATCAGTGCAAGGGTGTGAAAGGAAAGCTGTTCTATACAATAAACTCCATATATTTCTGAATCTGTTCTGTTCCAGTTTGCTTCAAAATAATATGGTTTGTGCTGCCTAGTTTTTTTATCTTTAAAAATAAGCTGGTGTTATAGCATACATGAGATATTTTCCTTCTTCTTAGAACTGACTACAATTAATTTGCTTGTGCTTATATGAGTTTTGAGGCCTTTGTGGAATTAAGTTAGTCTGCTTACCATCTGGATCAGTCTTACACTTCTTTATGAATTCCACCCTAGTGAGTCATCATTTATTTCCATGCAAATCCAGATATCATGACCCACTGCTGAACTGAACGTAAAAACTTGTGTGGAAACCAAAAATTCTTAGCCCAATCTTTGCTTAAATTAAAATTAGTATTCATGATACTTTCATGTTGGCACACATGCAAAGTTGCATAAAATCTTAACACATTGCACTATGAAAAATAGCATTGTATACTTCTTCTTCTTTCCATATTTTGAAACCTTCAAGAGCATGAATATATTTTAAGCAATTAAACATCTCATGATGCTGTTATTCCTATTAATTAGAGTAAACCCCAGAAGAAAATATCAAAAGATATTTCTAAGGGAATAATTCTGATCATTTCTAATGTAGAATTGTATATGATGATGGGTGAACAAACCATGTAAATAAAAATTTGCATCAGTAGAAACAAAAATAAATTAGAAAAAGAAAGAATGCAAATCAGAACACTTGTTTATTAATAAATCTCTTTATTATTCAATCTGAACAAAAATCCAACTGAAGTATTCTTGAATTTTACTGTGAAGGTAGTGAAAAAGGTGTCATAATGCTACACACATTTTTTTTTGCTGCTAGTAAATCTGAGAAGTTCCACAGAATGAGGTCCACTGAAGCTCTATATTTTTAATTGAACAAAATATGTATTTAACATACTGCAAGACAGTTGATTTGGCTTCTTACAAAACACAGGAGAGTTTAAGCCCCCAAGTTACTGGTGATATCTGCTCATATATCTGAAATACTACATATCCCAGAAATAATTATGAATATTTTTATATATTCCAGTGTTTGTTTTGACACTTTTTAAAATGTTGTAATTGATACATTTGGGGAAGGAAATTCAGTTATTTGTTTTGTTACTTGTCATTTTCATCACTGAGTCTCTGAATTTCACATAAATTCTTACAGGAAGTTAAATATTTGAGTAGTCTTCATTTAATTAAAGATTCAGTTTATCTGCAAATATGTCCACTCATTAATAAATACTAGTCTGTTGCAGTTTAAATAAAAAATAGCAAAATCAAATAGATGTATATAAAAAAAATGGTAGGATGATGAAAATACAGCTAATATCAGTTTCTGAAAGATTAAAATCTCTTGACGGGGTTATGTAACTTCCCAGAATTTCAGTGTAGAATATTCTTAATGAGAAAAATAACTCACTGAAATAACTGAAGTCCTTATCACTCATTATTAACTCTGGATGTTGCATGCTTCATCCTCTTTACATTGACAATTCCAAAAGGTATACTAGCTTGACCAAGTGTAAAGCACAAGTGATAGCACTCGTACGTTTTTGGATTGTTCATGGTTAGGGTGTACACTGCTGTTACTTTCCTACTTTTGTCATATACCACATTATATGCTGATGGCCAAACTGCAATATAGATAAGCTCCAAGTGACTCCTACACACATAGCCATTATGATATACTGTCTTCTGGTATATTTTTCATATATCACATCCTCCAGTTCAGCAAACATAGTAAATGTATGGATTTTAGGCCTTGGCATAATACATTTTCTGATGCTGCAAGAGAAGGTTTTGAAAGCCTTGCTGAGTAGCACTGATATGGCAAATGTGACCAAACCAAGCCAATTTGCTTTTATGGCTACAAAGAACTTTGAGGGAAATGGTCGTTCAAATTCAGGGATATAGAGTTATCTAATCTGGAATATCCCTTCTGTAGGCATGACAGAAAGCACTCTTCCTGTTCGTTCTATAAGTAAGCATACTTGATGGGCCTTTCCTTCAACTCAGTTTAGTCTTGCCTCTTTGAAGTTTCAATATGGCATTTGGCTCAATGGCAATACTGATTGCTATGTGGAGTCTGAATGTTTATATAATATAACGCCTATACTAAATATATACAATAGATCCCAGGTCTACACAGCTTACTTCACCGATCAAAGTCATTGAGTACAGATACCTACATGTATCTGTATATCTATGTTTAAATTTAGTTAAGTTTAGGTTGATATTATACCAGTTCCCAGTGCTCTAGCCCAATTAGAGCACTTTAAACCCAGGTCAATGCAGGACAAGAAAGATAATAGATAGCTCTCAATTCAGTTTTCTAAACAAAGGTCTATATTGCCGTGTAACACATCCTTGGGTTTCCAAGGTTTTCACACAAGACTAACAGGAAAGCATTGAGATATGTATATATATCAATACATGTTGCTGTAAGTGGAAGAAGACTCTAGGAGGCTTTTCTCAAGATTTTCTTTTAAGTATAGAACCTAGACCTTCATAGTCCTGTGAGGCAGTGATTGATCTTTTACACTCCTTACTTATTAAAGGAGTCTAAAGATGGTTCTCCCTTGCCCTTACTCTGAAATGCACAAGAATTTTCTTCATTTGTGGGAAAAATGCCGTATAACAACAAAATTTATATTACATTTTCAGTTATTTTTCAGTCCTTAATAATTGTTAAATCCAGCAGACATTAGACATTCAATACTTCATATTACTGATCCTCAGATATCATCTTAAATGTATTTTGCTGACAGAATAATATGCAAAATATCAATAAATCATTCTGAGCTGAAAAATGTAAAAGAAAACATACCTGAT
>JAUBNY010001047.1:292368-305776 GCA_032275445.1 Crypturellus soui
TATATTAGTTTGCTTGAATAAGAACATTATTTTGTTGTACTGTTTGCCCCTCATTTGTCTCCAGAATCCCAGACCTAGGCCTACATAGCTTCTTAAAAAAATACCAGATTTACTAAGGCAGGTATATCATTTTGTCAGCTTTGCCCATATAACTTAAGAAGCAAGCAAATCATGCATTTTGGTAACTTCATGCTGAACTGAATCACAGTCACAGCTTTCCTGATTGGTACTTTCTACTCCATGCAATCTACTTCCCTCGTCCCTGTCATTCTTTATTTTGTATGTCCATTTCATTCCTCATCCTCTGATCTTTTGCCCATATTTCTTGTTCAGTGTATTCTCTGTCAGCCTGTCTTTTCATCTGGATTTTCTTCCCTCCTCTTTCTGCTTTAACCCTTCATTTTCAGAGATAACATAGTTAGCAAATAGGTCTCAGCTGAAATTCACATAATCACAGAATGACAGAATGGTTGAGGTTGGAAGGGACCTCTAAAGACCATCTAGTGCAACCCCTTTGCTCAAGCAGAGACACCTAGAACATGTTTCACTGCCTCGCAACCAGGCAGATTTTGAATATCTTCAAAGAAGGAGACTCCACAACCCCTCTGGATAGCCTGTTCCAGTGCTCAATTATCCTCACAGTGAAGAAATTCTTCCTCATATGGATATGATATGGATATGAAACTGCCTGTGTTTCAATTTGCATCCTTTATGCTTTGTTCTATCACAGGCCACCGTGGAGAGTTTGGCCCCATCCTCTTTACAACTTCCCCTCAAGTATTTATATATGGTGATAAGATCTCCTCTCAGTCTTCTCTTTTCTAGGCTAAACAAGTCTATCTCTCTTGGTCTTTCCTCAGAAGATGCTTCAATCCCTTAATCATCTCTGTAGCTCTGCACTGGACCCTCTCTTTTCTCTTTGTAAAAGTAACTAAGGAGACGTGCCATGTATAATTTCAATTAATTATGGTTACTCTATTTCCATGCACTTATTGTAATCATTTTAGCAAATGTTTCACAAACACATTCATAATTAATATTGCGACATCCCCAAAATTTAGGTGCTATTTTGCTGTATCTTTCTTGAAATCAAGGAAAGACAGCTGCTGGGTGGATCTGTCATGTTACCATTACTTACAATGTTCTGTACATATGGGAGAGTGCACTTATCATTGAAGTACAACATTGTCCATTCTAATGTGATTTCAGCTGGAAATTTGTTCTGTCTGATGGTAGTTTCATTCCCAAATGGGAATTTTCTATCTGTTCAGTCCTTTCACTACTGTAGTTCTATAAAATATATACTCAGAAACACAATCTTCTTCTCTAGCCAAAGGGGAGAATTATTTTCTGTGGTTCTCAAAACCACAGATATATTTAAATCCCAGTTTGTCAGTGAAATAAAATGTGACTCTTTTTCTCCCCTATCCTCTTATGCACCACACTGTTTTATGTAAAACACCAGCAACCAACATGATTCTATTCTATGCAGAATTTGCAACCCATTCTGCACAGAAGTGATTTTCTGCACAAAAAGCAAGGAAGGAAAGCTGAAACCCTGTGTCCAGATTATTTATTCTCAGAAGATGACAGATTGTTCAAAAGGTTTCAGGAAATGGATGTTAGAATAGAAACAATTATGTCATCTTTCCTAGAATGACTGTACTTGATGTTGCAAGGCTAAGAAGTTAGGGCTGGATTGTGAGCTGGTGCAAATCATTATAAATCTTCCTCAGTCAGAGCTGTGCTGAGGTAAAGATCACCATCCATACTATTTGGCAGGATAAAAATGAGCTACTACATCAGGTGAGTCTTACTAGTCTAATATTTTGTAAATATTTTGTAAAGTCTTAGATGCACAGAGTTTTATCACAAGTTACACTAACCAGTGCTTTACAAAAGTCACTATCAAGGTGATATGCCTGTCCAAAACTTAATCACATATTTATAAATTAGTTTGAATATAGAAAATGTGCCAAGAAAAAAAATAAGGAAAATAAGCCAATGCATTTTCACCTTGGCATAATGTCGTAGGAAAGAATTAAAACACAGTTAATCTTAAAAGGAATTCAACCCAGCCTATCCTTTAATCAAGTGTAGCACTGAATAGGCTTTTGACCTCACATAGCATGTCCTATTTCTTGTGAGATTCTAAAATTAAATGTCCAATCATGTATTTTCAATAACCAACAAGTGGAATAAAGACAGATCCTTTAATTTGGATTGAGATTTGAAGGCAAGTCTCATTCTGGAAGAAAGCCCAGGTTACCTAAATGTCTCTTTTTGTATTCCTTTATTTTCCCTCTTTTTGTTCCCCTATTGCAGTAACCTCACATCCTTTCCTCTCATTAACTGTGTCGTTTCCCCCCTCTAGAGTTTGTGTAAAGCAAATCAGGGACTTCAGAAAAAGCTGATTCCAAACTTCTCTGAGTACTCCACCTTCCCAAAGTAGGGACATCCTTATGCTTTAGTATCCCTTCCATCCTACTGCACACTTCATCTCTCTTTAAACAAAACACTAATTTTTTTTTCTCTACCTTTCTCACCCTTCTACAACACTTTCTGTCATATCCTCCTTGTTCTCTTCATCTCCTTTCCACGTTATTGCCTAAAAGCTTGAAAATCGGCTTAAACTCATTACTGTATGGGATGATGACTACTGACAGTCATGGAAGACATGTTTCACACAGGAGCAAGTTATATTTGTTCAATTTTAGACCCATTGCCTTGTATGCATGCCTTAATTCACAACTCAGTTGAGATTTATTCCATCTCCTAATGAAAAAGGCTTAAGCTATTTTACATGAAGGCTTTTTAGTAACAGAAAACTCATAACAGGCTCAGTTGTCACACAGTAGTATTATCCCTTGTGATTACAGACCTCCAGTAATTTCTCAGGCTATTTGGACCTAAGATCAGCAGTGTTTTCTTCTAATCTGCATCTTTGGTCATAATGTCTCTTGCAAATTCATTCACTAGCATGACTTCAGGATGCACTTCCGTCACCTGTAAGAAAAAAGGTCATTTTAAAAGCATATCGGTAGCACTATCAGGATATGAACATTCATATTTTCATATGTTCATCACTATCAGGATGTGAACATTCATTGTAACCTTATGATATGAGTGATACTACATCCCTCTCTCTCTTCTTTTATTTTGGTATCAGTGTATTTAGATTTTAAGCTCTTTAGAACAGGCTGGGATAAGTTTTTCAAAAGCACTTAGAGAAAAAGCTGCATTTTTTCAAAGTAACATAGACAGAGGACTCATTTATTTCCATCGACATTTGACTTTCATTGACATTTGCTAACATTCTGAGTTCACAGTCCCTCAAGGGACTAAAGTACCAAGAATAACATCACTTCTTAGGTCCACATAATTCTCACAGAGCTATTGCTTCATTCTCTTTTGTTGAAATTATTTTACCTTGTGTAACCTAAGGAGGTATCATAGACATCATAGATACTCATTGGAGCGGAGTCTTTTAGGTGAGCGCATTAATGGCCAATCCGTTCTCACAAAGAATCGCTAAGCATTTTCTATGAAAATGAACAGACTTGAGAGGAAGGAGTAGGGCCAGAGATACATCTGTGGAGCTCAATGCATTAACTGTAGCTAGCCATATTGCAAAAGTAGTGAGCACACTGCAGATTGGAAGTATGAGAAGCCAAGTGCATTATATGTTGGAAGGAATTTCAGAAATTTCAGGCTTCATAAAGGACTAATTTTGTCACTGCTGAAACATGTCCCTCTAAGGTAAAGTGTCTTGATAATTTTTAATAGTCAGAACTGTGTGACTTGCTGCACATAACACATTCACTTCGGTAGCAGTTCACTCTCCACTGCCCAGCAGAATTTTTTACAGGACAGCAAGAAAAAACTACTTAGTGAAGATGAAAAAGAGGTACGCTTTTAACCTGAATATATTCCCCAGTACTCTGGCATTGCAGTTCTGCAACATTAAATTACATATGGATAATATTACCCCTTTTTACTTGCTTGTTTTGCTAGAAGAAAGCTATTGGTTTAACAGCCTGATTTTAATATCAACAAAAGTAAAAAAATGGAAACATTTCATAACATTTATTCAAAGTACGACATTTTATTTTTTGTCTTAATTCTAGGACTGAAAGTAAAAATCTGCCATTACTATTCAGCATTTCATTTGCATCTGGACTTTATGACAGAAATAAGAAAATTGTTTAGTTCATAAACCAAAAATTACTAACATGAGTTTTATCTAATGCCTGCACATTTTATTTCTAGAGCTAAAATATCGAAACCTACAATTTTTTGTTGTAACAAGTTTTATACTGCAATATTCTGCAATACTGCAGAATCCAGAATTATATCAAATTTGTCACCTAAAATTATGTAAAGATAATATTCTATTAATATTGCCTCACTATGGAATATTTTGAATTATTTATTGGTTTATATATTAAAAAAAGATTCTAAGTAGAGCATTGACTAATGACTGAAATTAGAATGGAAAAAATGCAGGCCTTTCATGTGCACTCAAAAAAAAAACCCTATAATCATAAATAGTTATTTTCTCTACCTAGTAATTATACAGGCAAATCTTTTATTTATAAAGGTGTTCTATCCTTGAGTCCTTGGAGTGCTACATAAATGTTCAAAACAAAAACATTGGAAAGAGGCCAGATGAAAAAGACAAAACGTCCATCAGAGATAGAGCACACAAGAAGAATGCACTCTAAACTAATATTGCTCTAAATTCAAAACTGAAGTTGCACTCAGGAGTACAGTTTTCCTTTATAGACCTGTTTGGGTTTTTGTTGTTGTAGTTTTTGTGGGATTTTTTTTTTGATTTCTTTTACAATAAGCTCCCATCGGTTCTAAAGCAAAAATGCAAATTGTCAGGAGAAAATCATATTAAAAAGTTTATATCAACTTTTTCTTATTATAAAAATAAAATTGAGTGAAAGTAAATTAGGTGTTGGGGACAAATTATACAGGAATTCTAGATGAGAAACCCTCACTGTGTTTTGGGAATGATTGTTTGGAGGCCTGGGGGTTGTTTGTTTGTTTGTTTGTTTTCTAACTAGCTGGAAAGGAAGGTAATAAAAATTGGGAGATACTGAGGAAGCTTACGCTTATGTTTAGTTCTATGCAAATCTTCAAGAGCATTAAATTATCTTTATGTTGGTTACCATTGCTGATATCTTACCTCATACTTGAGTCATTTCTTGCATTGCATAAACCGAGTATAACTCACAATTCAGTATATTTCCTTGGGATCATGTTTGTTAATGACTATTGGCCCAGGTGATTCACAATCTTTACTCAAGAGTGTATCTTTTAGAATGGGAGTGTGAAATCAGGAGAATGATTTTCCCTGTGATAGAATTTTTTAATTATCTTGGGCAAATCTCTCAAATGTAATTTTCCCAAGGAAATCATATAATCTGGGATCTATTTGCTGAAAGTGATAAAAGTATTTCATCCTTACTTTTTTTAAATGTAGTCTACTCAGTACTGCATTACATGGCTAGCTGCTGGTGATATTTGACATGTTCTGATAAGCACAACATCACCATGCTGTCATTTAACTATGCCATGAAATTCTGAGCCTAGTAAACCCCACATGTTAAGAGTTAGGGGCCTCAGATTTCCATGGAAAACAGCTTCAGCTATCTGAAAATAAATGCAAATAAAAAGGGTTAGGAGGAATGTGTGTAGTCAAGTCCTCTCTTCTCCAAACTAACTACTCATCGGATAAGAGGAAATTGCCTCAAGCTGTGCTAGGGGAGGCTCAGGTTAGATAGTAGGAAAAAAATCTACATGAAAAGAGTAGTAAAACATTGGAACAGGCTTCCCAGGGAAGTGTCAGTGTCACTGTCCCTGGCAGGGTTCAAGAAACATGTAGATGGGACTCCGAGGGACATGGTTTAAAAGGCACGGTGGTGATGGGTTTACAGTTTGACTTGATGATCTCAAAGATCTTTTCCAGCCCTAGTGATTCTATGATTCAGATGCGCCTGTCTCCTCTAAACATCTTCAGAGAGAGCCCTGTTCTTGAGTTCGGTGCTATCAGAAACCTAGCATCTAAAAGAAAGATTTTGCAGGACTTGCAGGAGTGCTTACTGGCTTTCTAGATTAGCAGGAGGACATCACCACTTGTATCAGCGGAACAGCTGAAAGAGACACTACTAATAAGGGCAATAATGTGGTTTTGAGAACATTCATAACAGCTGGACAGGAGGCTGGACAAAGGAAACACATCTCAGAATGCAGTCTTTAAAATAAGATTTCATTACATGTCAGTGGGACTTAGGTTTTAGTGGCAGAGATTTAAAAGTAAAAAGAAACTCCTCCTGATTTTCTTTGGATTAGGGTGATTGGTTTTCTTAGAGAATTTAAGCTTCAGCAGCAGCAAGCATCTAGCTGGAGACAAGATGCCTTTGTAAAAATCTTAACCTGCTTTGTTTTTATTTTTACTTGTATTATATCATTGTTTCTTAAATCACATCACTTCTTAAATATTTATTTTTAGCAATCCACAATCAAAAAAAAAAGTATTTTATGGGTCAATGTTTGTAATTGAATTCAATTTAAAGATATTAATTATTAAGTCCTTGGATTATTAAATTCAAAGGATTAATGATAGTTGTTATGGGAAACTGTGTCATCCTATGTAGAATGCCTTTTTTGTCACTTTCTTTGTTAGTTAAATCATCAAAGAGCAGACCTTTATTTGGAATTGTCTTTTAACTTTTAAAATTATATGATCACATCTCTTTTCTTTGAAATGCAGATTATCTACCATTATCAAAGTATAGCTAACATATAACAGTATGACCCACTTAGAAATCTTTAAGCATTGTTATTGTTGGCCTAAAGCCAAGAAAACACAAAAAAATGTTTCCATAGTGCTTCCTTTAGGAAATTTTCATGGAATTAATGAAAGAGTAACCAAAAAGTAGTGGAACAAAATTTTGTGTATGCTAAGATTACCTTTTCCATTACATTAATTAGTTGTCAGACTTAACTATTGGCTAGCGTGTGAAAATTCAGTTTACAAGCTTTTCACCTTCAGAAGATTGTGAAGTTAATTAAATCACTTTCTCTTTTTTATTGTACATATACTGGAATTATTTGCAAGTATTAGTCAATCATTTTGCCTTTAATGTTTAAGCCTATGCAACATGTTCAGAGATGTGAAAAAAATGTATATGGATGGTATTCACTTAATCAAAATAAGAGACAAATTCTGAACAAATACAGCATTTGTAGGAGATATAGTTTCTTATACTAAGCTTTCATATTAAATAATCTGTATATCTGCTACCATCTTTTTATATGTGTAGTATTTAGTTACACAGTTTCCAGATATTTCTCTGTATTGGATAAAATGGAAGGAATGTGTGTGTTTTTTTGTTGTTTTTCTCTAAGTATATTTTATACCATGTTCATCTCCAAATATAAAAGTATATTGTAAGACTATCTAAGTAGTCTTAATATACTTAAAGTATATTGTAAGATTACTTAAACTTAGATATGTATAATTTATAACATAAATATAGTTCATTACTTTTCAAATTCTCTGTTTTCTGTCTAACCAGGCCTTTTTATATGATACTAATCCATAGACTTGACCGTGTCTTCATGTCAATCCACATCTTTCATACAGACAAACTTTGCCCTTTGCATTTTTACCTTTCATATGATTTTATTTACTTTACTTTTTTTAGAAATTTTTGAACATTCATTTTGTCTGAAAACTACTACAGTCCTAAATCGCTGAGTAATCTAGTAGTATATTGTGATCTACGTAGATCCATATATAACCAAGTTATCAGAGAAGCATCAGTCTAGAACCATACTGTGCTAAGCACCTTGTTCATTGTTGTGTTCATCATTAGGGGAGATACCAACTGAAAATATGTCTCCATTTTACGCATTTCCCAGGTTGTGCATGCTGGATAAACCCAATGCTGCCCTTAGATACTTGGTGAAAGTCTGCTAAGTAATCCCACAGGTACTCTTGACAAAAGCAAGAGAATCAATTGTCTAAAGCCTTGGTGAATATTAGGTCGTAGAATGGAAAGGGCTTGAAGGAATTTAATAGGTTATAGTGCGACTTTTGACAAAAGGAATGAAATAAATAAGGTTATATAAAAATACAAACTGCAGGAAAATGAAAATGGTTTACCCTAATATGACTTTATTCAAGACAACATAATCCCTAAAGTTAGTAAATAACTGAAATCTTTATTTGTCTAAATTATGCAAAGTAAAATGATTATGCAACCAGTTAGCATGGGGCTAGACCTGAATACAGACAGAATATCTCCAAAATTATCATCATGTTCTAATAAAATATACCTTTATAAAAATACAGATTTGCATTAAAAATAATTTTCAGTCCTGCACACTTAACAAAATTAGTACTGTATTTCAATTATTAATTAAATTATCCTTATAATATTATATTTCTATTATTAATGTTCAGGATTGATTTGAAACATGCGAATCTCAGACTCAAAAAGAAAAAAACCCAGAAATTGTAAATCTACATGCTTTACTGCAATAATGGCCTTTAATCAGTTTTGCATAAAAAGCAGTTTGGCTAACCATCTATGGTAGTTGTATATTCTAATCAGGACTGCAATTTTGCATGGTTAGGAGCTATTTATGATTTTAAAATCAGTTCTTTATTTTGCTTTATAATATGCAAAAAAAGAATGTTTCTTTCAGCAAAAACATAAAAATTAGATTTAGGGTTCACAATATACTTAAAATAGCACAATAACATACTGAAATCATTTAGTCTTCAAACATGTAAACAGAATGCTAAGCACAGAAAAGTAATTCAGAGTAACAGAAAAAAACATAAATTCAACCCAAATAAACCAAGCAGTAGTTATTCTTTTAACCTTTTTTACAGGTTCTAAAGTCAGATTTCTTTTCTTTTTCATAACAATTCTGTTTGCAACAAAGAACCCAAGAAGCTCCTAAGCAGATTAATGAGTTAATGTCTCCCTGTCACTCTAAAGATCGAATCAAGTTTCAGCCTTTCATATCCTTAGAAACCTTGAAGTTAATCTTCACCTATCCCAAAATAGACATTGCGACAAAAGTTTTTATCAAAGCCATCTCTATACAAGCAGGCACAATCAAACTTGAGTTCTTATGCCTGCAACTCATGTTGAAGTAGCAGCTGCATGGCTTTTCAGCCCATACTCCCACCTGTGTAAAAAGAGTTTTAAATGGCTTGGCAATATACAATTCCAGGATATACTTAAATTAAGCAGTGCTATTTGGGTTTTATCTAGAGGTTCATCTCATTTAATTTTCACTCTTATAGGTAATAGAGGTGGATATAGACATTTGAGGTAAATCATATAAACATTCCAATACTGATAAAGGAAGAAGGTACCTCCTGAGTGTAGATACTCTCTTTGGAATTCTCTCTGGAATTGTCTGTGTCTCTTACTTGATTACAAAGGGAACATAGGTTTTTGCTATTGATGAAACATTCAGTTTTAAGATTATTAAAATGATGTGAAAGAGGTCCAGCCCTTAGGGTCTGATAGGCTCTTGCAATGTTGCTCAATAAACTTTAAATTGTAATCTCTTGTGGAGAAGTTCAGTAAGAGAAATGGTCTTGTATCACCTTGTTTCCTATTTAACAACCAGCATTTAAGTTTTGTGAATTACTGAGTATTGAACTTATGAAAACACAATGAAGTTATAAGAAGCTGTGAAGACTCATTTCTTCAAGCATGCATTCAAACATCCATTAAACCAGAAGATGAGAACAAAATGAACAGATGGTCGATTTAAATCTCAATTGTTTTAATTTTATATCAGTGTTCTGAAAAAAAAAAGCTCAGAATGTGGGAGTCAGAGACCAGTGGAGGCAAGAATTCTTGCTTTGTGCATTTGTTTTGTAATGGTTATTACTATTGTACATAACACGGAAACAAATACCCTCAAGTATGAGGTGTAACCAGATTTTAGTGCTGGCCTTTCCATTTGCAAAGGTTAGGATTCATCAAAAAGATTTAATACATAGTACAGACTGTTTTTAGATTTTTCCCTGAGTCCTTTAAAATGTATTGGTATTACCTATATTCTGTGTATTTGGTTTAGACTGCAGTGTAAATGACCTTTTAGTAATGAAAAAAAATCTCTATTATACTCAGTCTTTTCATATCTGTATACACTCACTCACAATTTATTACAGAATTAGAAAATGAGGCATTTGTTGATCATATTTTTTCCCCAAAAAACAGTACAGAGGGATTGAGGAACATCACAATATTTAGTCCGAGCTCCACTAAATGCTAATGTGTTGTTATGTTGAGGGATGTAACAAAGTGAGTTAAGGGATTTTGTTACCCGAATATGAGCACATCTTTGAGTATGGCATGTAAGTTTTGTCTACAGTGTGCAATAAAACACTATGCACACAGCCACATATTAGAACTGCCTACTGCAATTACCTCCATGCTACACAAACAAATAACTAACCAGCCCTGAGCTTCAAGACAGGTTAACCCAGTGGTACTGCTGTGTGCTGAAGCAGCACAGGACTGTCGCTTGCTTGCACTTCTGCGTGCTGCCGTACTGAGCCACAGTCTTGCACAATTTTTGGTCAAGTAGTCTTTGTGTGGTGTTGTGCAATTAAAATATGAAAGAAAATTTAGAAATGTGGAAAAACTTAAATCTCATTCTGAATTAGGCACCTGTGTGGTTAGAAATTTACCATCATGTGGTTCTATAAAAGCCTCTGATCCATTTGGGTAGATAATTGAATCACTTCCTTTTTAAAACTTCAGCACACAAAAAGGGCGGGCGGGGAGTGATGGCATTTGCTTATTGCTCTGTTTATGATCATCCAAACAACGGGATTTACAGACTCAAAGGCTTCCTCCACCTTTATTTCTGTTTCTGGGTTGAGAAAAAAAAGGGGTCTCTCCTCTAGTGCAGGGAAATGCAGTATTTCTAAAACTAGAGGAAGAGTGAATGCCAAGAATATACTTCTTCTGAGAGTATCCTAAATCTGCTGTTAAGCACAGTAAAATCCAACACAAATGCTCTTCTATCCAGATAATTCCTTTTTTCTTCTCCTTCTCAGTGACTGTGCTAGTTGATTGATATTTTGATAAACATGTGAACTTTTTAATAAATCTGGTATATTAAGAGGTCCTTTAGAGATGGAAAGGGTGATATAATCATAGTTGTAATATTACATTTCTCTGCAGTAAATGGTTCATGTCTTCCACTTTAATCTGTGCAGAAAATTTATATCACTTTAAGTGAACAGCTCATTTGTAGCTGAAAGTGAAATAAAGCTGAAATAAATGACTAGTAAATTGTAATAGTCATTTAAAGAAAGTAAGGCAGACTTTTCTACATGCAAAATATGTGTCATTAGTTCCATTACTATTCAGAAGTTTCAGCACCATGGGGTTAAATGACAGGGGGACAGAGTGGGGGAGACAGGGGACAAAGAAGAGTCAAGACAGGTTTATTTCACTGTAAACTGTATCATTTATGATGTGATCCAGATGCATGATAAAAATATAAATTTGTGGATGTCCTAGGATTCAGTATCCTGGTCAAGGACTCCTCTTGGTGTCACTCACTTTTGTAGACCATTAGCAGTACAATCTAAGCAAAACTGCAGTGGGAATAAGTGGTAAAAACTAATTTGCCTGATCATAAAAAGATGGACTCAAATGGATTTAAAGATCACTTGGAGCAAAATCTACCTCTATTCCAGAGCATTGACTTCTATAGTTCTAACCTGAAATGCCATTCTGAAGAACCTGATATATAAAAGCTACACCAAGGCAACCTTCCAAGATATTTCTAAAGATACACTCATCTCTTGTGGACATCTGGAACTGCAAAAATTATTTAAAAATGAGCAGCTAGGTCTACTGTTGATCATTAATCTATTAATGATTTTTTTTATTCCTAATGTAGGTCAAGTATATTCACTGTTCTGTCTTAGTTGTCATAGTCCTTAATTGAATATAAATTCCTGGAAAATATGGTCCCATCAGACTCCATGACAAAACTCTATTGATGTCAGTGGATCAGAACTTTGTGCCACAGTCATTCAATTCCCTGGAGAGGGTTGATCAGAATGAAAAAGAAATATAGAGTGAGACCACAGAACAAAACCATACATCAAATGATTTGCATTTGTCCCTTCACACTCTGGAAGTCAGCTATATTGTGTAAAGCAAACAAATGGTGAATTAAAATAAACATTTAATGTTTTATTACAAACAAAACCCAAAGTTTTTTGTTAGAAAAAATATTGAACAACTAAATGTTTTGCCACTCATGTCTGCTTGTCCACTTGTGTCCTGCTCCCAATATCACTTCTGCACACTTCAGTTTTAAAATATTAGTTTTGTACCTGAAGTCCGTAGATATGTTTTTGGTTGTGATTTGGTGTATCTCTTTCAGACTGAAACTATAGTATGAAGAAAGAGAATTTTCTGTAATGAATTAGTGACTGTGCAAATTTAATAAGGATTCATTAAATACAAAACTTTACATGCAGTGCTGGTGTTTTTAATTTCTCTATTTTTATACATTGAATTACAGAAGACTTTATACTGTTAGCTCATTATGGAGTGGGTACTCAAAATATAATTGTAAGAAAAGCTTTTCAGTATCTGAAAGCTACCTTGTAGATAAAAAGTACCATAAGTGGCAAAACTAATGAAATCTGTTTTCCTATTACTTTGTGCCTCATGGTTGCATTTTCTAACATCTTAAACTCTAATCTCTAATTGAAGTTTTTTCTGTTTGGGGGCATTCATTCCTCTCCTGCATGGAATTTCTTATGTCTAATTAGAGCTTAGTTCACACTCCAGTCACTTTCTCAGTGGATATATTATTAATAGGCTGTTCACTTTTAGACAGTAGTCAATTAACAATTTTTGAAGAACTTATTATATTTGATACTATCACATTTAGTATAATTTGGCCAATGGGTTCAAAAGTTAATTGGGAATTGACAGATAGACTCAATATTGTTACAAGAAATAACATTTTTTGAGAAAACTGTCAAAGATATGTAAAATTGAGAAAGGTGTGGAAATATCAGAAAGATTAGCATTTTATTCAGTGTTTTTCTAACTTGTCATTAATCTGTAAAACAAGTTTATGATACACTTATCCAAAATGAGCAATCTTAATCTTTTGAGTTGTGGGCCAGCGAAGGCATATTGTCTTCCTCAATGGTCCAATTGGTTGGCTGGCCTGAGAATCATGATTACTCTCTGATTTCATGCCACAACTTTGCCACATGCTTCAAATTGATTCCAACCACACATTTAAGCCAGCAGATGCTTTCAGGTATGAGACATCCCAGCACACTCTATCTCTGGTTCTGTCTATTGCCATAGCTGTG
>JAUBNY010001047.1:375145-385989 GCA_032275445.1 Crypturellus soui
GCATTTGGTTTAAATGATTTTTTTCATAGAACATAATTAGACTTGAATATCTGATCTTATATTAGGAAAATCATAATGTGACTCATGGAAAGAGAGTAATTTAATATGCCCCCTTCCACCACCCGCTCCCCAATATACTTTTTTGTGTTTTCAGAATTCTGTTCTACCCCAAAGCATATTCATAAATCATTCAACGTTGCTATAAAAATGGCTAGTTTTCACAGGAAATTTTGCTTCTGGAGTCCTGGGATAATGCTGTGAAATACTTTTTCCATAAAAACTTTCCATAAAAATCCATCTGAAGAATTTAAGTCTTTTTCACTTTAAAAATGACACTTAAATGCTTGCTAGTTGCTCCACAGACAGTTGCAATGACCAAGTAATTGTATTTTGTTGTAAAACTTCATTAAATTATCTGTTAAACTTTAAGAACCAAGGCGTAAACAAACCCTTACAAACTTGAAGGTAACATTGCTTATGGTTGTAGATGTGTTTTAAACCAGTGTTTTAAATAGTTTGTTCTTTTGTTTTCCTTTCTTTTGTATTGTTATTGTTTGTTTTAATGGCAACCAAGAAGAGAAATATTTCCATTTACTTTGAAAAGTAAATACAACTGTGTTTAAACAAAAACGCCACAGGAGAAAAAACATCTACTCCATCTATTCCATCTAGGACTTGCTCTACAAGAGGCAGGATAATGTGAAAAATAACATATGATTATGCACCTAAAAGAATAACATATGAATAAGAGGAGCAGTTTTCAAAGACATACTGGCAACGGACACATCCATGGTTGCAGCATATCAGTAAATGTTCTTGTTTTGGGGTGATTTTTTTTAAATATGTTCCTCTTCCAGAGTTTTGATACTTCCTTTCAAGTTTTGTAGTTCTCTCCCTACATAGCTTCAGGATAAAGACCAAGTGAGCATTGTCTACCATTGCTGATGTCACCTCTTTGATGTCCCCAACAGTGCTTCTTCTTTCTATTTCATTTATTCTTCTTTCTGGTAGCTTGGTGTCTACAAGATTACACAGAGCAATTTTAAATTGGTAGCATGCTGCTAACTGAAGAGTATAGCAAATTATTGTAAATTACGGGTTTTAGCACAACATGCACTACAAAGCTCTTACCAAACTGTCTGTGGACTTAAAAAAAATAAACTGAATTCCACAGTACTACCACAAAATTCACTACCGAAATCAAGTATAATGGTATCCTAGGAGCAGGAAATGTCAAAGACTAAACTCCATCTTCTTATACATCCTGTCACTAATACCACATTTATCATTAATATCAAAACAGCTTTCAGAATGTGTTCAAAAAGAATAACTTTGCTAATAACTTAATAGTGAATAAGGGTAGGAACTATGAGCTGGATAAGGGAATTATACTTTATGGAAGGAAAGTGTAATGTGAGAAAAAATCACAAAGGAAAATACTGGGGAAAAGACTAGGGAATTAAAGAAGAGTGAGAGATAAGAGGCAACAGAAAAGGAAAAGGGATAATGAAAAGGAGGCAGAAAAAATGTGTCCTATGGACACTTTTGTATTAACGCAAAGCACACAATAACACACATAATATTTTCAGAATTTATTTTTCTCAACCTTAACCCATCTAAAGTTTTCCAAATATTTCTGAGCAAAGGCACAGACAATACAATGTGTGGAGATGTATCAATGTTTAATGATATGCCCTGCATTGTGCAGAGAAAGTTCTCCATTTACAAATCTCATATATAGCCATATTTCCTGGGAATATATTGGGTAGTTGTCTCTGCTCATTACTTCTCACAGCTAGACATCAGCCATTTCTATTCATGAGAATTCAGACCTCTTAGATTCAGCTTAGAACCTTGCTGCTGCTTAGTTATAGTCTCAGTAACTTCACTTCTGACAACTGTCTTCAGAGGCTGAGCATGGTGGTCACAGCACACATTCAGACAGAGATGATAGTTCTCCATTTGTAGCACAGACCATGCCACTGCCAATTTCAAGTGTCAGCACAATTGGATTTGTACTTTCCAAATAGACTTTCCAAGTACTTCTACAACATTATGATTTGCCCAGTGTGTCAAGAGCTGTCTTCACTGGCAGCAAATAGCACTGCCAGCACATCAACTCTCCTTCATTGTCATTATGCTGAAATAAATTTGGTCAACTGATAACCATAATTAACAGGACCATCACACTTTAAAATGAAGATGCAAAAGATCTTAGACGATCTAAAACAATCTTAGATATGTGAATAGGGAAAAAAAGTGAGCATATCACATGTAACTTCAGAGATGAATAATTCTCCAGGAACTACTGAAATGAGATTTTTGAAAGGCACTCGTTCCTGTTTAAGGTAGGAAATTCAACCCTTTGTACTGTTCCTCCAGTGAAAAAAAAAAAAAAAAAATAAAAAAAGAGCTACTGGATTATAAATGGTTGAAACGGCTCACATATCCTAGTACAAATATGCGTGAATGGGTGAACTCTGAATGGATGTAAGTCACACATTCCTATGATCTGTTGTCTCAGGAGTCTTATTAGGGGGATAAAACCCACTAGAGTCACTCCTTTCGTATTAAAAAGATATATAGAAAGGCAGGGGCATTTGTTGTGTAGGTAAATATCACTAGGGCACCAATGAGTTGCACTCATCAGCTAGGCTCATATTTACGTTTTTGCATTATCTATCTAATTTATTAGCGAAAACAAAAACAAAAACAAACAAACAAACAAAACCCTTCCTCAAAGGAAGTTTTGCTACTGAGTGAGGTAGTTCATATTCACGAAGTGATGTCACATCATATCAGATCATTTTCTACAGAAATGTAATCCAGTCTGAATGGTCCACTCCCTTATGAACAGAAAAAGGCAGGAGTGAGTAATAAATAGTATTCTGACTGATTCCAATAAATCCTTTTATACAGTATTTTGTACACATACACGTTCTGTACCTGATACCATAAATCATATGGAAAACAAAATATCGAAGTTTTTCATATGTTTGTTTTTATTATGAGCACTTTAATATTCTCACACCTGAAAAGGCAGGTCCAGACTTATTTGAAGCACACCATGAATGTGTTAGAGGCTTTAAAAATTGCCTAAAGAGTTCTTCTAAACAAAAAGGTATAGTCATTATATATATGTATAAAGAAAAAAAATGTTACTTCACACCTCTTATTTTTGAAATCTGTTATAACTTGGAATGGATCTTACTAGGCAATAGATTTCTTTTCCTTCCTTTGAAATGGCTAAATACTCTCTGTTGGATCCTAGGCTAGAAATGGTAATTCATATAAATCAGGAATCTTTAAAAACCAGATATTCATCATGAATATATTACAATAGATGCATGATGTGGATCATGAGGGTGTGGAATTCCCAGCCTGTGGCTGAGCTGCTCACCTAAGATGCTGTAATAAAGGGAAGAAGCAAGTGAGTTTGAAGCATGATCCCTGGCATCCTAGGGATATCTCCTCTCAAATAACTTAGATTAAATGTATCCTAAGATGTCATCATATTTTAAGGATGTCATTTTCTCTTCATTGGCTAAATAACGAGCCTAGGGTGGCTCAGCAGACAGAAGCACTGTAGATGTTTTAATCCAGACTAGATGAATCCCATCATATATCATTTTAGGTAGTTGGACTACAAATATTTTTAGTGGGCTACCACACTGCCACCAACAGACATTAAGTATACAGCTATAGTGTATAACTAGACAAAGAGACAAAAGAAGACAGTCCTTGTCCTAGAGAACAGCTGAGACAGCTAGATGATTGAGACAGAGAGGCACTAAACTCTTTACAGTGAGGAATTTCTTTTGTGTAGTTGCATATTATTTAGCACAGCGTGGCCCCCTGAATGACATTCTTAGGTGTTAGAGTAATATTGAGAAAAAATGATAATAATTTCCAAAAGGCATAGAAAGAATCTACAAAAGATTCGGTGACTCAACCTTTGTTTCCTAAACTTTAACCCAGAGCTTAACCACAAAGTTGTTATTTCTGTTTTATTTTTCTGCAGTACTTTTTAGGACAACAAATGCATTTCTAAGTGGTTGACTGCTTCATACAATAACTCTGTGAATTACTTTTGCAAAGAAAACTTTAGGACATGTGAATGAAGAATGATATTTTAGAGCATCTTCTGGAAACATGAGGGAAAAATATTCCTTATATTTTTCATAGAAGAAGATAATTTTATTACCATGCTTTTCAGATTTCTTGTCCTATCAAGACTTACACGTTTTATTTCATACTTAAATTGAAACAAGTTCCATTTTCAAAAATGTTTCAAGCTACATTTTAGAGAAACACACTTCTGAAAATATAAAAGAACACACTTCTGAAAATATAAAGTGTATTTACAAAAAAAAATCAGCATGTTAATGCTTGATATTAACTGAATAGCAGAAACAAGAGTAGTGTCAGTTCTGGAGTGATATTCTGAATTATGCCATAAGCAATTTTTGATTCTTTTTTGAAAATCTATTTCTCTAATTTGCTAATGATTGCATGCTCCTATTTATAAATCATAACCAACTACTAACATCTTTGAAAATAATCTTAATTTTACAGAACAAAGTTCAAACTTCAAACAACCTGATAAAAAGTTTTCCATTGAAGATGGAATATAATCCTTTCAAAAACAACTCAGATATAATCAACTAATTGTTATGGAAGTATTTCTATGTGTTGCAGGTACAAAACATTGTCATTTTGTTCTGCAAGAGGAATATTTTTTAAGATTCTTGTAGCCATTATCATTTCAAACCAAGAGAATATTTGATATCTTGCCCTCTCTCCCTCTTTCCATAGTGATGACATGGAAAAGAAAGCAGAGCATTCAATAACCGAGACTTTTTCTAAGCATAATTGTCTTTCATCAGTGTTGTTACCAGCATTTTCCTTCTGAAAGGTTGACTCTAAACTAACATGGAATGAAGAAGTTCCAAAACTGCAAAAGACACAAGCCATAAAAAATAAAGTCTGGTGGATTTTTCTATTAGTTGATTTGGATGTAATTATGCTAATGGTAAGAAACAGACTGAGATGAAGAAGGGCAGGGAGGGAGAGGCAGAAGGGACAACTTGTATAAGAACAAGCCAATTCATTCTGTCTGTATAATCTGAGAAAATACCCTGCCATGGGGCCTCAAATCCCCTTCTCTTTAGAGGAATAAATCAGACAGCTGGAAGGGCAATTTATATCAGCTTTTCTTTAAGTAGTACATCAGATTTCTTTGTCACGCTCACATCAAGTTCCCACTATAGTGTTTTGGCATTAAAAATAGTAGTATCATGGTAGTTTCTCCTATGGAGCAACAAAACAGCTAGAGGCATCTTGAACGGGTGAGCAGAAATACAGTATAATAAAATATTTTATGAGTTCTGAAAAAATGCTGCAAATGTTACTATTTAAAAAACAGACAAACCCTTCACTGTCCTTTGTTTTGAAGCCAGTTACAGAGAATGTACATTGACCGTTTAGCATCCAGATGTTTTCCCTTTTAATCAGGGTTTGATGTTTTGAGACAATCTCTTTAGTGAATGTCTGGAGATTTAAAATCTCAAACTGACCTGCTTACCACCTCAATCTGGTTACTTTCCCAACATGTAATTGAGGAATTACTTTTTCAGATTTTCTTTTTGTTTATTGGCTATCAGAAAAATATGCTTTGTACTTTGATATCTTATATATTTGGGTTTTGTGGTAAATCCAATAAGGCTATTTTATGGACTTCATGGAAACGATGTTGCAGAAACAATTAATTTTAATATCAAAATATTCTGAAGTAAATGTACCAACATTTGTTTATTATATGTGTTTCTTTAGCTTTATTAAAAAATGCCTGTTGTTATCCTTAGCTAACCTTTAGGAAAGGAATAAAAGATAATGATCATTTTTTACTGTCTGTCTGGCAGTAAAACTGATCGTGAAAAATTACATAAAAAAGTTTCCTCCTGTTTTGTGCCCTTTCCATCACATAAACTTGTATAAAAATATAGGCTGTGTGATATGCCTTAAAGCTAATAGTGAACCAAAACAGACTAAGTATTTGAAAGTTGAGTCTTCCTCAAGAACAGCTCCTCTTCTTGATAGAGTTTTGCTCTTCAATTCAGCTGGGCTTATATCAACATTTGCAACTGATTTAGAATTCTGTGTTATTAAAGGTACTACTCTCAAAATTGGTAAAGCCTGGATTTGCAGAGCACCCAAATTAATATTTGAAATGGTACATAGGAAAACTCAGCATTTCTGTTATTAATTTGGTGAGAAGTATCCAAACAGTGAGTGGGAAAGGAGACATTTTAAAATAGGCCTGCTGATGGAGCAAGCTTTTATTCATAGTATTTTTATAACTGTGTTTTTGTGCTATTATTTTCTATTTCTGGACTCTAATATGTTCAGTAATAATTTCACAGACACATAAGAACTTCCATACAATATTTTTTTTATGAATAAATTAATGTCACATCTTACTAACACCAAAAATGAAAGCAGAAATCTAGTAAGGTGAAGATACTTACTTTGTTTCAACATCTGAAGGTATAAGACTCAGAACCACAGACTCTGATTTTCGTACCTTTGAGGAGCGCTATAAAGAGAAGTATTTTTATAGACCTCTTTTATTTATAGAGTTCATGAAGCTGGCTATTTTTAAATGTTATTTCTTAAGCTAGACACTTCTGAACATCTGAATTTTGTTGTCTTTTTTATAACTGGCTTAAATCGGTGGTATTAAAATTAACTGCAAAAAAATTAAGTATTTGGACTTGCACACAAAACATGATTTTGCACAGTATCTTTTCTTTCCAAGCTCTAAATATTTGGATGTGACTTTCCAAAGTCTGTTTATATTGTGTGTAGATATATAGTTCAGAAGATAGGCATGGAAACAATTAAAAATCATTTTCCCAATAGAAATTGTAATAGGTGAACTGTAACAACTGTTACAACACTGCTTCAGTCCCAGTTATTTTCAATTTTATATAGTTCTGCATTCTTAAAGCACTTTTCTAGCACTGGGACATATAAGAAATACTATCTGCACTTTTCTATGTTGTACTCTACATACAGAGAGTTTGTCACATAATCCTGAATGTGGTGCTTACTACAATATTTTCCAATTTGGAGTAATTAATTTTTCACCATAATTCAGTTACATTATGGCTACATCACTGCTGCTATCACTGTACCCTGTTCTACCCTGTACCTTCCTTTTTTCATATTAATCTTAACAGCTACTCAGGATTTTTATGCCAACTTCTGTATTGGGTCCTGTGTGATAAGGGTGATTTAACAGGCTGCATAGCATTACTGAAGAATGCTTGCTCCAGTACATCAACCCTTAAAAGGGACGGGTGTATGGAACAAATGTCTTGTCTACATTAGGTCTGTTTAAAAAAAAATGCAAGAAATAAAAAATTATTATGTATCTGTTTAGGACTTCTCTCCTGACAAAGGTGAACACAAACCAAGCTGTATGTTGTTAGTAGGTTTTTGAACATTTTTTTCCTGTTCTTGTTCAAATAACAACCTTCAATGACAACAAAATCATAATAACCAGTCTGCAAGCAAGAGCTTAATAACATGTATTGTGCTGTGATTTCTAACCTGTCATGGCCTAGATTAGTTTTAAGAATGTATTAAAATAAATTACAATAGCAACCCTGGGAACATTTTTCTATTTTGTTGCATTCTAACACTGTTAACTTGTTTTAATTGGTCTTAGAATTCTGTTGACATAAAATAATTCAATTTGTTATGCTGCCTTTTGCAATATACACTAAATTGCTTTGTGCCTCCTTTATATTTAAGCACAGTATGTTATATAGTGAATATGTGAAATACTGTTTACAACTTAATAAGCAAAACTCTGTATTAGACACACAGACGCATTGCCTGTGCCCCTGAGAGTGTTGCATGTATTATAAATGATTCAAGATCAGTAAATACATATTTTGTGCTGAGATTCTGAGCAATTTATGGCAAACTATAAAGCAACACCTATAATGAAAGCTCCAGTCTAACCATTATTTTCTGCTCAAATCAAATTGTAGAATGATTTAAGAAGAAAACTGGTGGAAGGTATTCTGCTGAATTTCCATTAGATCACTATGCTGTCACTGGAAGGTATGTCTGACAGGCAACTTCCTAAACCACCCTTGCTGTAGTGTCACAATTTAAGAGATTCAAAGTGAAGCCTAGTTACAAAACATTTCACTTGCACATGTGTGGTAAAAGTAGCTTTGGGATTTCCCTAGGCTATAAATATATCTGTAAGACGGCTAGGACAGCAGAGCACCAGTAAATTTTGCCTCTATAATTTCAATGTGCCATGACTTTTATCGAAATTTGTACTAGAATACTAAAATGAAACCTTTCAGATTTTCACTACATCTAAATAGAATTGGTCCACTATAAAATGGATGGATAGCAGTAGCTAAAATATTAGTAAAATAAATGAAAATTTGCTGAAGATCTGAGGTTATTTTTGCATTTTATGAAATCAGATATTTCTTTTGCAGCGGAAACTGTTGCTGTACATTTTTAAAGAAAAAAAACTTTCAAAAACATAATTTTTCAATGCTTTTTTTCAAGCAAATAATGTTATAGAAGATATGAACTAATCCTTTTTTCTTTTTTTTTTTTTTGGTCAGACAAAAATATCTGCCCTTTTCATGCCTTACTGTGTACATTGGTGCGCTTTGGATCCATATGCAATGTAGGCAGGTCTCACATTCCTGGCAAAAACATGAAAGTGGAAAAGCAATTCCTGTGCAGGATCACAACTCAGCAGATCTAAGACCCTAGATCTCAGGAATGGAGGAAAAGTTACCATTGGCTCTGGAGTCATCTATTTCAGGATCTCTTCTGTCACCAAATTCTGGGAGAAACGTTCAAGAACTAGCTGAATGGAGACAGCTGCCAATTCTTCAAAACTGCTGTCCTCCCAGGAACAGATCCCATTTCAAAGATGAAGGAGCTGGCAGGCTCAAAGCTCACATACTCACTGCTGCAATGAGCTGCTACATCCATACTGAAATCCTGGAGCCTACTGAGCCAAAGCACAGAGCTCAAGTATTTAATGTACAGAGTCAATATAGCCAAAAGCCTACTTTTAAATGAAGCTATGAGGATCAGTCTTTCAAACTGAGTAGAAAAATCTCCTACATTCAAAGATAAGATATAACAAAAGCACCATGTTATGATGAACACTGCTAAGAGAGTAAGTTGCTGTAATTTTACATCCCAGATTGAACATGGCATCTTTTTAGTAGCTTGATCTTGTGAAATATGAGATGCCAGGGTTGCTGGTGTGCTACTTGAACACAGCAGGTATGTTGTGAAGACGAAAGTTCTCACAAAGACCAAATGTTTCCATGAGTCAATTTTTGGCATTTCAGGATCTTCAGATAACTTTTATAATATTTAAAATATTCTGAAATATGTGGTATTTAAAGGAATTCTTGTTGTTTCAAAGGGATTAATTATCAAACATGTTGTTTTCCCTCAAGCCTATTTCAGTTCAGGATGCTCTTCAGGGACCTAGGAGAACTTACTAGTGAAGTTTAAATATAACTGCAATCACATTCTCCAGATTCTTCTTTAGGGAGATGACAGGACAGTTTCAGAGAAGCAGGTGTATTCTCTGAGGACTGAGGACTATTTGAAAGAGAATAAGTTCTGCTGCTCTCCACTAAGTGCATCTCAGTGCTCTTTTTGGTCTTTTTCAGGCAGAGGAACCAATAAGGAAAAGTGTGTAGAACTAGTCATGCAAAGTGTGTGGAAGGGCTTCATAGGAGCACTGTTCTTGATCAGATTTTGCTTTGATGACTAAAGAGTATGTCTATGAATATCAGGGAAATTAAAAGACTTTTGACATTTATCTATACTGCCTCATTGTGAGCTCAGGTAGTTTTGGGATGAAGGTTATACAGCTCCAATGCAAACAGTGACTATAATATGACCTTCCACAAACAATAAAATCTACAGAGCTAGCAAAAGGAGAAATCATAATGATGAAGGACCATCTTCTCCATCTCATTCTTGTTATTATAGGTGCTTTGTGAATTATTACCAACCAGACTTTTTTGGTAACATGTATTGTCCTCGAAAAAAAAATAGAGAAGGCGTGCAATTTCCAGTCCTGTGATTCTTCAAAGCAAAATAGACATGAAATACCTGATACCATGACACCATATCAGTCCACTTGGCGACCAATCTGTCATCCTCCAGAAATCAACACTGAGACCAGTACCCTTAATGATCTCTTGATAGGACTGAATTAACTCTCATCAAGTTTGCAGATGCTATAAAACTCGGAGGAATGGCTGATGGATTGCATTGACATCCAGAGGGGCCTTGGCAGACAGGAGAAATGGACAGAGAGGAGCCTCATGAAGGGAAAGTCCTGCACCTGGATAGGAATAACCCCATGTACCACTGCAGGCTGGGGGATGACCAGCAAAAAAACGGTCTTTATGGACAGCAAGAAAGCTTTGCTTTCCTTGTGTTAAAAAGAATGCTGTCAATAACCTGGGCTGCATCAGAAAGGGTGTCACCAGCAGATTAAAGGATGTGATCCTTCTCCCCTCAGTCCTGGTGATGCCACACCTGGAGTCCAGTGCTGGGCCTCCCAATATGAGAAAGTTATGGGTTCGCTGGAATGAGTCTAGTGAAAGGCCACAAAAATGATTAAGGAATAGAGCCTCTCTCATATGAGGTCAGGGAGCTGGGACTGTTCAGCTTGGAAAAAAAGTTGAGGGTGGATCTTATTAATATTGTTCGGAGAGATTGTGAAACCTCCATCCTATGACATATTCTAAACCATACTGGACATG
>JAUBNY010001047.1:485733-497985 GCA_032275445.1 Crypturellus soui
AATCTTCTTTATGAAAATACAAAATAGATGGAAAGAATATGTTTCCTGGTTTGAAGAGTTATTAAAGAAATGAAGAAAGTGCTGTTCAAGAGGCTGTAATGACTGAACGTCTTTGTACTCTCAGAAGCAAACCTTTTGGCTTTCAGGTATATCTGAGCACCACCTCTGAAAATATAGCTAAGATCTCAGGAGACTCAGAAGTGTTTTCTATTGAAGTCAAATATGTCTTCATTAAAAAAAGAAGTGTTTTCAGCACTAGTTGCTATAGAGATTCAATCTTGTGACATTTTGAGTAGCTTACTGTGAATAGTTATTAAGTTTGGATTTTACTTCTATGAGCGATTCAGCAGCTTGTGACTGCTGAAGTTTTTCTGCTGTTGTGCAACAAAACCACTGCAATCTATGTCTTATATTATAAATATAAATATTATTTTAGGACCCACTGCTTCTGTGCTAGAGGACTTCCCCACATCACGCTTACAATCATGGAGTCCACAAAAACACAAAGCACAAGCTATAGGCTAAAAACAAGCAAAGAGTTTAAGCACTAAACATAAGACCCAATCTCATCTCAACAGAGCTTGACTTTTAGAAGTTTGTCATAATGCTGAGGCACTGGTCTATGCCCTCATAGAGTTAAGATAGAGCAAGCCAGTGGGCATGTTATTTCAACCTCAATCAATGCAATGGGTCTTATTGTTGGAGATGTTCTTAAAAAATCATGGCATAGAAGTCAATTGGAGACTGGGATCATCCCTCACTTTTTACACTTTTCTACCTAATATATCCCTTGACTATTGTAAGCTTTATTTCTACAGTGAGCATCTCAAATACCTCCACTGCTCAGAAACATTTAGCTGGTGAGGCTGTTTTAGAAATACTAAATGATTTTAGAAATATTAAACTGAGCTCAGACCCCTTTATAAATCCTGCTGGAGGGAGGGGGGCTGCCCGTGGACCCAACCGCAGGACCATCTGCTGCAGGGGCACCTCGCGCGAAGGCTGGGAATGCGTGGGGGGCTGGCGACCACCGCACGCCTGAGGGCTCGAGTCGTGACTGTGCTGCTTGGCACCGGGCCCTCCGCCAGCACCGCGTGAAGACGAGCAGCTGAGGTAGGGCACGCTGCATCTGGCACACTGTTGGTAACCCGGACTTTCTTCATGGATTTTTATTTCTTCCTCCAGCCGATCCAGCTTAAACGCCAAAGTGGAGGAGTGCGTTAAACTAAACTGTGAGCAGCCTTACGTCACTACAGCAATAATTAGCATCCCGACACCTCCGGTCACCACACCTGAAGGAGATGATAGGCCAGAGTCTCCTGAGTACTCAGGAGGAAACATTGTCAGAGTATCTGCTTTATAAAATAAGGAATTATTTGTAAACCAGGAAAAAAAAGAAAAAAGAAAAAAAGAAAAAAAAAAAAAGACCATTGCAGGTTGAGCTCTAGCAGTGAGCAAGTTGTTTGGAAGAAGGAAAGAGCTGACAACGACAAGGCCCCCTCGACACGTGTGCAAGCAGCCACCCATCGAGAGGCGCAGGAGAAAAACACTTTGGGTTTCAGTGTTGTAGCGCGTTAACCCAAATGGAGTTTCTACACCCTGTTTGAACAGATAAAGCAGTGGAAGCTTCTGTGACCGTTCTGACTTACTATATGAGCACAATGAAATGTCCCCATTGATGCTTCTTCTTATCATGAGAGCTCTTTTTAGAAAAAAAAAAAAAAAAGAAAAAACACACAACATAAAAAATAGAAACAAATGTGTTCCTGCTGAATGCAAAACAAGAAACATTTTGATAACATGTCTTTTTTTTTCCTGTTAATAAACCGCAAACTTGTTGAGAAACTATGAAAAAAATGAAAGAAAAATGCTCATATGAAAGAAGTTTGTACTGACTCAAAGAAATACAACCATAATGCATGCTGAAATTATTTGGAGCTGTGATCTCAGTTTATTTATGTTGTTTTTCAGATTAGGCATGATAAAATATTACTGTAGAAAGGGGCATTTCTGTGCACTTACAACATGCTGATTGTTAATGTTCCATGGTAGTTGTACAAATAACTTCCCTTTGAAAAATGCAGTATTTCTTACTCAAACACTCATTAGTGAACTGAAGGTGTTCAGTTAGTTCAATATTTATTATTGTTTTATCTTGCTTCCTAGGTACTGTTACAACTGCAATAAGTCATTGTACACCTGTTGTATCAGGAATCAGGATTTTCTTTTTAATAGATAATTTACACAAGTTCATCTGCACTATAAACTTCTACTGGCAAACATTTAAAAATCTTATAACCAAACTGTGCACCACAAATGTACTATTCAGTCATACTCCTTTTGTCCATGGTCCTCTACTTCCATGACAGTACCCTGTCCATTCCAACACTGCCGCACTACTTGGGTTTTCAAGGTCACCGACGAATCAACATAGTCCTTCATTCTCTAAACACCTTGCCTACTTTTGTACTTGCAGAACAAGCCTCTAGCCGTTACGCACTGTTACAGTATCATTTGAATTAAGCTCTTTTTTTTTTCTTTTTTTTTTCCCCTTTGTGATTAACCAGCAGTTATTTCCAGGCTTTCTTTGATAACATATTGCAGTATCCAGCATATTGGCTATGTTGGAAGACACTGAAAAATGATTGCTAAATTCTTTTTGTAAGTAGCAGGAAATTCACATACTAAAACTTGAGAATTTGTATTGTGTTAAGACACTTTCTTACCTAATAACACAGATAATATGGTGGTTGGGGTCCAAAAGCTACAAAAGTGTAAAGGCTCTACGCATTAAGGTTTTTCAGTTTCATTTTTAAGACATTATTAATGTTAACAGAAAACTTTCTGATAAAAAAGTCACACTTCTTTATGAAGGAACAGTAAAAAGATATATTGTAATGCTTCCTATATACATGAAATACCATATATCATGTACATCAGATATCCATGAAACATATGCATATCAATACACACATATATACGTCTAAACCACTGAATCAGAAATAATTGCATGTCTGCAAATTAAAATACACGTACAAATCAAAAGGCTCAGTGCATTAGAGCCCATTATCATAAACGATTAACATAATCTGAGTAGTGTATGCTTCAATGCAGCATTTGTCATTCTACTGATCTTAAAATTTACTGTAAAAGAAACCACCCACTTAAAACTGAAACTTACTGCACATAAATACTAATGTTTCTATCTATTTGTCAGATTTTGATGAACAGATGGAATATGCCACAGTATATTCACCAAAGTACTAATATTGCTACACATGCGAATTAAGCTTCAATTAAAAATAGCATATAATGTAACATATTGCTCTTCTTACTGTTTACTTATTCAGAAACTTGCAATTAACTCCTCCCTCCTTTTTTTTGTGTGAAAATTAGAATAATTAAGAGAATTAAACTGCTAAATTTCTTTCAAAACTTGATAAATAGTAGAAGCACAGATTGTCTTCTGACATACAAGATGCTCATTTTGAGTAACTCTGCCGAAGTCAATTACGTTTTGCTCCTCTGTTTTACCCAGTTATAAAATTGCACAAAATCTGCTGAAGCTGGTGGGTTATGTAAGTTTTACTGCAGTGTACAAAAGAGGCAGAGGGGATCTAGAGCTTTTGCTGTATCCTACATTTACCCATAATACTCAGAAAAAAAAGATATTGCCTGATCCCCTCTGTCAAAGAAAATGTTGATTTAAAAACTGCCTTGCTATTAACAATCTGTAACAACTTCATGTCACATGGTACTTGAGTAGTTATATCAGGAAAATAATGCAAAAACGTTGCTTCTAAAATCCATTTGGGACTGACTGCATACAGCCCAGGAAACCTCCTGACTCCATCAGATCATGCATCTCTTAAGAAATCTGGCCTCCTTATTCTTTTTCATATGGACTAAAACACTTGCATTACAGCAATACACTTGCAGAACACTTATACCCCTGAACCAACTTGTACTTTCATTGCTAAAATACAGCTTAAAGAATAATTTAATATGATTTTGCAGAATGCCAGTCCTGTCTTCTATTTCCATGTCATGTGCAAAATCATTAATTTATTCTGAATTTGGGAAATACACATTATTTTGGTGTTTTAGGTGATTTAAATGCTGTTTTGGTAGTGAATGACTGTTGATGACTGTGTAAAATGCATCTGTACTGTACATGAAATGTAATTATTTCTGTGTATCATACAAAGAAACAAAGGTTGTTGTTTTTGACAATTTTGTTTGACAGTCATATATCGTATTTCAGAAGGCAGCATAATACATGTGTTATGCTGAATAAATAGACATTTGAGGAATATTTAAATAAAACATCTGCATGCTTGAATGGGTCAACCTGGTTTTGCAATAACTTATTCATGGCCTTTTTTTTTTTCCTCCTAACAAGATTCAAGGAACACTAAATTTCAAGGCAGCAAATGTCCCTGATGCTAACTCCCAGCAATCTGGGAGCATTAAATTGCTTCCAGCAAAGCAAACTCTACCTCTTTATCTGCACTTTTTTTAAAAAGGTATCCACTGTGTTCTGAATACATGCAGACCCTGACCACTGTACTGAATGTCCCACGCCACAGTACCACTTCAGGTCTGACATCATCTTCTCTCCATAGTATTACTGCATCAAAGAGACCAAAATCCCTTCGTAGCATCGTATCTATTATTATAACAGCTGACACCCCGTGCATGGCTTGCAGAAGACACTAACAACATGGACTGTGCTGATTTATCCATCACGTATACTGCATTACTGGCATGCATGACAGCTACCTTTGTCAGGACCATACTTTTAGACTGATACATGAGGGGAAAAGCCTTCTAATACAAGTAAAATCTGTCTGCGAACCATCCTTGAGCATTTTTAAAAATAATGATTGTCCTCTATTTACAGGATACAAACCAAAAGCATATGCTTACATTTTGAAGCTTTAGATATAATCATCCGGAAAACACACTCACTCTCAAGAGAACATTTTCACAGTGGAGAATATAATATGGATTCACACCTGTTCGGTGATGACTTTCAAAGATGATGACATTCAAAGCAGAAATGAATCTGGAGAAGAATAAATTGCTAAAAATCACAGGATCACAGAATTTTGGGCAGGGAGGGTGCTTAAGAGGTCATTTGCTCTCTTCTCCTGTATCTGGGGCCAACATTTATTTTCCCATTTAACATGGAAACATTTGAAGATTTTTAGGTGTTCTGGAATAGCAATCAAATATAATTACTCAACGAAAATGATACTGGATTTGTAAATGTATAGATAGGCCCTGTAAAGGAGCTGTGAGGAAAGAACATCAACATACTTAGAACTGATGGAGTCTGTAAGATATACCTGAAGTATCCAGCCAATTTAATTCCTTAACTGTCTTCATTATTTGTACAGTACTCACTATTAATGTACCTATGTGCAGAAAAACATTGAAAGTAGAGGAGCCTGGAACAAAAACCAAATAGCTGCATGCAAAATTCCAAGCCTTTTAAGATATTCCAATATTTTTTAAAGAATACGGTCAATCATAGGTGAGTTTTAAAGTTTTAGACACAATCTCATTTCCATATAGCAATTCACATGAATTAAACATCATGTTCTAGTGGCGAAAGTTTCAAAAACTATATAAAAATCCCAGCCTGTATCATAATATAACTGTACAGTCACTCTTACCAACTGCCTCTTTTTTATTACTTATTCTTTATATATTCCCTTAGATTTATGAGGTGCTTTTACCCAATGAACTATGTTATAGACAAGAGAAAACATAATGCTCCTTCCTTTCGAAACTTTTGCTATAGGACTTGCTGGCAGAAGAAGTGATACCTTGTCCAAGGACCAAAAATAGTAGAGAATATCTTCTAAAAGTATCCTTATACTCCTGAATCATTACTGCATGATGCCAAACTTAATAATCCACTGTTACGGAAACAGTTCCACTGATTCAGTCCTGATTTACTGGGCTGAATGGGAATGCCTGACATAGGGCTGGGCTTGACCCATTATCTAACACAGATGCTGTCCTCTACACTAAGTGAACGTCTGTGAAAGGCATTAAAAAGCAGCTCTGTAGCTGCTTGTCACAACAAGAAAGATGTGTTTCATTACCGTTGCACTGAAGAAAGAATATACCATCATTCTCCTCTGCGTACTCCCTGTGAGGCTTACAGAAAAAGGAAAGAAAAGGATGAAGCAGCTTTCGCTGCTGCAAGTACCTCTAAATGCTCCCCTTGCCAAGCAGCCACTCTCCTACTTAAATCGCAAAGTCTTACGGGAAAAGGATAGACTTACTGCAGCTTAGTCAGTCAGCCAAAGACTTGAATAAGCCCTAGAAAAACAGGACAAAATAGTTTGAACTCAGTTAAATAAAAAAGTGTGAAGGAGTTCCAAACTAGCCAAAACCTTGATGGACAAATGGGGTTAGATACTCAAAACAGGAGAGACACCAAAAAGCCTCATCCTCACCATCCAGAACACTTACCAGCAAACTTTACCAGGAAAGGAATTACCTTCCAGCATTTCTGATGTATGTTTTTTTTTTTAACCCAAATTAAACCAACATCAATCTGAATGCAGACTAGCTCAAGATTATATAAGGTTATCCTGAGTACACAAGTTCGCTATCTTAGGGGTCCACAAACATTGGTCTGTAAAGTGTGTCCTATATTAAATGTGCCAAAATGTCCCTAGAATAAGGGACCCCTGACCAAATCATGTTTTGAGAAGCGCTACCTGAAACCTCTACTCTTTCTCAGCATGTGTGAGAGGGATTTGTCAGCTCCTGGACTTAGAATCCCCTGATTTAGCGGTGATCTGAGGAATCCCCTTCATCTTTTGAAGGCAACAAGAACCAATGAGCCTATTTATTGAAAAAACGGAAGAGCTTGTAAAGAAATGCAGAAACTCCTGCCTGTCCTTGCCTATTTTCTTCCAGGGCGCCCTAACAAATGCTGTCTGTTTTCTAACTGAGGAATTTTATTTTTAACAATCATCTGTCAGCCCCCACAGGACCATATAAATACATTCACCTTCTGCCCGCCTGTTTAACCTAGGAACTAATTCTAGCTGAAAACTTCTCCAGTGAATCTCCTTAACCAAGCCTGCTTGCCACGTATGTTCCCTCGTGAGCTCTAACCCAGCATGGAAAGATATGCAGGTAAACCAGTTCGGAGCTTGGCAAGTCCTCCAAGGAAGGATATAACTCAACCTCAAGATAAGGATTGCTGAGGCACTGCTAAAGTACCTGAGTGAAAAGCAGGACCTCTTCTCCTCTTCCAGTAACATTTGCATTTTACTTGGGTTGAGATCCACTAGGTTTGGTTGTAATTTAGAAATCTGAATTGCAACAGTATCTGCACATGGTACAAATATCTGGGTTGAAGGTAAGATTACTTATTATTCCAATTGTTATGATTATAAATTCACCGAACACCCATGTTCAGCAAAGAATTTTCCCCAAGTGGGCTTAGGCTTTGCAAATGACTCCTGTTAGTTATAGTGTTAAATCTGAATTTTATAGACAAATCTAGTTAGCCGTGACACTGACTTGTAAAACCACCACCACAGTGCCCTCAATGGAAGCCTTCCACAAGAACAGAGCAAGAAGCCATGCCTCAAACCACTCTGTAGCACCACAGTAGCACTTCTAAAGCTGGGACACATCCAGGCTTTCCTGGTTACATGGTCATCTTTTTCTACCAAGGACCACTGCCATAGCTGCAGAAATGCTGCCCAGGCTACACAGAAGGAAGGATGGAAGTCTGCTGCACATGTAAAGGGAGTCTAGACACAACAGAGTTGTTGAACACTGCATGAGAATATATTTTTGAGAAGGAAATTCCAGGGGGAAAGAAAAAAAAAACAGAAGGCTAATCTTGCTTGCAACAGTCCCCGTGAAATAATTACACCCACGTGGAGACTGCTAAAAGAAACAAACAAATGCCCACACAACTGAAGAAGTGAATTTCATGATTCTTTGGTAACCTTCTTAGAAGTAATATAAAAGAAATTGAAATTCACAGTTCATTTCTCCATGACAGATTAAGTGGAATGGGTAAAAACATGTCAAATTAACTCATATTAGGAGGAGTCCCCTGCTTCCACCCAAAGCATTCACATTTCAGATCTTTACAATAATAAAAAGCCATTATGGAATTTAAGACAACAGTAATTTTATTGTCTACCAAATCACACCTTGCTGCTTTTTCCTTTTACAAATTCCAAAACAAGTGGAAAGTATTTTTAAAATGTAACATTATGTAAAAACCCATTTGCCAGAAACTACTGTACTCAGTGGAGCAAATACATATTTCAGGAGGGTGGCCAATGTAAAAATAATCCTATGAAAAAAACTTGTTCATAAAAATACAGTAAAATGCACTTTTCCCATCTCAATAAATATATCGTAACGCTGTTTCCATGTGACATTTTAAGCCACTGAAGATCTCTTACTGAAGAACAAGCCAAAGCATAATTTCCCTTTCTGTACTCTTATAGCTATTGCAGTAGCATCCAAAACAACAAGCACTTTTCTTGCAGTCTTTTGTTTCTATTTTGATGTGAAACATGGATAGAAAAATAGATAGAAAAATGGATGTATCTACAAAAACGTGCTACTCTCTATACTGATGCCCAGTTTGGAAAGAATGCTTTTTTTTTTTTTTAATAATAATGAATAGTCCATAGAACAAACTGCTTCAGAGAAGAATTTTCTACTATTACTCAGAAAATTAGTTTATTGTCCAGAGTCAGTTTTGGTTTTAATCTGTTTAATAAATTTAAACTTAAAAATTAAACAGTTATGTTAGATAAAAATAGAAGTTTTAGAACATCTTTAACAGCAATAGCTAAGATAAAGATTTTGTTAGAAAAAGGATTTTGCTTTTTTTAAAAACAAATCTTGTAATTTTTTAAAATTCAAGTATTTACTTGAATTGTAGTTCTGCTACCCATGCACACACAAAACACACATTTACATACATGTAGATCCCTGATTATTTTAAGACATTTTCCAAATGGCTTAGTAAAAATGTAAAAGTCTATTTCAGCTGAAGTCAGATTCCAAGTTTGGCTAAAGCACAGTCCTTTCTTTGGAAGACAAGTATCTTTCTTCCTTTTCAGTGGTACTTCAGAGTATGTTATTAGTTCTGTCCAGCTACCTGCAGATGCATCACGCACCTTGGGAAAATAAGTTAAATGCTACCGTGCCCAGGGAATGAATGCCTTCTAAAAATGTACGGCCACCCCTGTTCACAGTTGTCCGAAGAGACTGAAAATAGACATTTTTGCTCATCTTTCTTTCTCAGCTGCTCTTTTTCTCATTAGTCATTTTCTGAAGCACAGGAAGACTGGTATACTCAGTGTGCTTGATGGCACAGAATAAAAACACCATTAAAAAGGAAAAAAAAACAAAAGAGAGAGAGAGAGAGATTAAAACCCTTTGCTACTTCTTTGATCCATTGCATCACCTATAGCTCTTCCATTTCGAAGTGTGTATTAAAGCTGTTTGCCATGGACGTATGCTCAAAGATTCGCGCTAGGCTTGGTTGCAGCAGCTCCACGGAATGACAGGAGAGGTGCTGTGCAGTGTCGCTCTTCAGGGACATGATCTGGTCTGCCCCAGGATCCCGTCTGTCATAGTACAGAGCCCACAGCAAGGTAATAGTGAGGATCATAGCCAGAATCTGCGTTACTCCAATAGAGATCCCCAGAAATCGCAGCACTTGCAATTGCTTCGTTCCCCTCAGAAAAGTGTACATTTTTTTACCGCAGCCCTACAAAGCAAAATAGAAAAGAAACATATTTACTCAACACTACTTGACCTGATGAGTTCCCAAAATTTAGCTCATCCTACCTAGTATCAGCTCCTCACGATTTCCATCCTGTCCCCTTCAAACAACATTTTGTAACTTTTTTGCCCACTCCTTTATTGCTGTCATCTCGGAATCAACGCAATCTTAAAATTCTTTCATATACTTACAAAAGTCCTGCATATAACAAGATCCAACAGATCTATGGTATACCCTTCTATTCAAATTTTTTTCAGAATTGATATGAGTTCTTACCACCTTCATTGATTTTTAAACTCAACTATTTGGCCAAAGTTTAAAAGGCTTTAAATCCTCTTAATCATCTTATTTATTTCCTTAAGTTGCAGACCTTTAGGTCTATTGATTATTTTAATGTGTAGTATTTTTTTTCCTAAAAAGAAAACCCCAATCTTAAGTCAAAACAATATTTTAAGAAAGATCTATAGACCTGTATAACATCATAATGTTTCTTCCTACCTTTTCAGTGTTTTATCTAGACTCATTATATGCAAGTTTTATTAGTTCAGCAGGAAGTCCCTATGGAGGAGAAAAATCACTACATCCCAGACAGTATGAGCATGGAATATTCGTTAATGAAGGACTCCAGACAAATTTCCAGAATGCAAAGAATATGAACATTTTCTTTTCTTTAGTAAAAAGTAGGAAGAACACTGTATCAAAGTAGCATTCATTATTCCTTTTACTGAAAGTATCTCCTCAGTAAAAAAGCACATTCATTTCCAACTGACACACTAAAAGCATCCTCCAACTACCTATTCCAACACTATACACTAAAAATTAACCAAATTAGCTTGTGCTCTAAATGTAGAAATTTCTCTGTGTTCTTTTTTCTGCAACAGCTTTGCATCAAGAACCATTTTTATCTTGCATCTTGTGCAGCACTAAGAAACTTAATGCCATTGCACAGTAATTTCTCAATGCCTTTGACAAGTTTTATGGCTATTTGCTTGGAGAAAAGAAAAAAATGAATGCACGTCATTGTGACTGGGAGGCAACAAGAAAGTTGATATTATGGAAAATTACAGGAAATGTTCCTGTTTAAAAAATAACTTAGTTTAATGGAATTCGACCCTTTTTGCCCCTCCTGCACAGCATCACAGCCTACCGCACCAAGGAACAACTGGCAGTAGAAGCCAGAAGCTCTCCACAACAAGTCAGGTCACAGTTCTGATGTGACACAAATACCAAAATTCTAGGTGTAGCAGTCTGAAAATCTCCCACTGAAAAATCCTGCCCCCTGCCGCTGCCTGCCAGTTTCACTCAATTCTGTCCCCATTTTTTATCCCAGCTGTTATGCCAGTGGAGAACGTTCAGATACCTGAGACTGAAAAATCACATCACTGCATTTTTGCCTTATTTTGTTCCGCTAACCCTTGTGCGAGTAGCTGTAACTAGGTGCCTGCATCACGTTCTGCACAAACCCAAGCAGGGGGCCGGGCACTGTTCCAAAGGGCTACAGTCCTCACACTGTATTTGGAAGATGCTCACATACATCATCTCTGTCCACCATAGTGCAGGTGCAAATCCAAAGTAATTACTCTCGCCGGAAAAGGTCTGGTGAATATAAAGTATGCTTCATTTCTAAAAATGGAAATTTAGAAAGAGTGGTTGCTCTTTGACTACTCAGCACTTTCCAAACTATCAGTACACGGCTCCACAGCTTGCCCACATGGCCAACTAGTTACTGCACAAGGCACTCCGGGAAAGCTCCTAGTCCCTTGTAAAGCAGTGAGGATCCACAAGAAGAGACTGGCTCTGGAAACTGTGGCACAACAGAGCCAACAGACACTATACAGCTGTTGCTCATAGCTGCCATCCTTCACTAGACACACTGCAGTGAGGATGGCAGTGGGTGGCCTGGAGACAGAGGAATCCATGAGGTACTATGAAGTGCTATAGTGCATCAAGTCTTGTTTAGTGACCTGCATGGAAGGACAGAGTGCACTCTCAGCAACTTTGCTGATGATACTAAACTGGGAAGCATGGTTGATACACTGGAGAGCTGAGCTGCCATTCAGAGGGACCTGGATAGGTTGGAGAGATGGGCGGAGAGGAACCTCATGAGGTTCAACCAAGGCAAATGCAGGGTCCTGCACCTAGGAAAAAAATCCCCACAAATCCATGGGCCCAGATGAGATGCACCCCAGAGTGTTGTGTGAGCTGGCAGATATCATAGCCGAGCCGCTCTCCATCATCTTCAAAGATCCCGGAGAACGGGGAGGGTGCCAGAGGACTGGAAGAAGGCCAATGTCACACTAGTCTTCAAAAAAGGCAACTACAGGCCGGTCAGCCTCACCTCCGTCCCCGGAAAAGTGATGGAACGGCTCACACTGGCTGTTGTCTCCAGGCACATGGAGGACAAGAAGGTGCTCAGGACTAGTCAGCATGGATTCACGAAAGGGAAATCATGCTTG
>JAUBNY010001047.1:498085-514385 GCA_032275445.1 Crypturellus soui
CTTCTCTGGAGATCTTCAAGACCCGCTTGGATGCAGCCCTGTGCCAGGTGCTCTAGGTGGCCCTGCGTGTGCAGGGAAGTTGGACTAGATGACCTCTAGAGGTCCCTTCCAACCTTAGGCATTCTGTGATTCTATGATTCTATGATTCAGTCTTCAAAAGAATAAAGCTTTGAAAAGCTGACCTTCAGTTCCTTTAACAAATACTTATTCCCTGTTCTAAACTTTACAGGACAGAAATTAAAGGTACATGCAAACACCAATGAAAAATTCTGAGCAATAATCTGCAGAGGAAAATGGTAAGGATTACAAAGGCATCAGTCCCTACTTCAGGCACCAGGAACCCATCAAGAAGGGCATTATTTTTCAAATGTCATTTCCATGCTTCCTTACTACTACCCTTACTTATAGGCTTTTTATGACAAATAAGTAGTTCATCAAAGTGACAGAAACTGAAGTCAGGACATGATAGAATACACACTTCGATCACAGCAAAATTCCCAATAGTCAACACTGTTTCAAATGAAAGTCCTGAATATATTTAGTGAAGGACCTGACTCTTGTCCTGCATACAATATTTTTGCTAAAGTCAACAGATTCTCATTTAGGATCTAAACAAAATTAATGTACTATATAATGATTGCATAGGTAAAAGGACCTCCATGTCTTCGCAGTGTTCATCATATCAGTGTATGATTCCTTAGGTATTAACAGAGTTTACCCACAGAATAAGATCCAAATTTTGATTCTTTTGAAATCTGGAAAGAAAACCAAAGCAAAGCAGCAATAGGTATTTAACTAAACATGATGAGGAATAAAAAATATCTTGTTGGCATCTTTTTTTTTTCTTGAACTAAAAGACATTGTTTCAATTATATTGCTTTCAAAAATTGCTTTTAATTATAGAGAAATCATATTCTTTTCAATACTTTTATTAATTTTACAGGATTAAGGTACATGCTGGTCATAATTTAGAAAAGCTCAATCACAGCAGTATTCAGATTTAGTTCATTTGTTGCCTAGAGGAAACATCCATTAACAGACAGCTATAACATTAATGCCTACACCTCCTGTAGTACAGACACATAACTAAGACAAATTACGCCTGATCTGTATAGACTGCCTCCCTCCACTTAATGATCTTACAGTTCTGCTCTAATGCACATTCAAAATCAACTTCAAAAATGAGAAATATCCAACCATGCCTGTTATTCTCACATTCATACATTTTATTTCTGATAGTTGGTAGCCTGCAATTAAAGAGTGTATAAATATGCACTCTTGTAGGATCATATCTTAAATAAGGCACTCTTCAGAGTAGAAAAGAACATATTTGAAGCATTAACACCATCAACAGATCTGTTCCTTATATATAGTCAAAATTATATTAAAAATAATGGAAAAGGATATGTAAAATTCAATTCTTATTTTTCTAAAGATGACAACTCCAACCATTTTTTTAAATTAGTCTACAGGTCCTTATTATAATACTGGCAGAAATACCCTTGTGCTCAGACCTCCTATGTCACATTAGCATCTTATATACATGTCTCGTGACCACTACCTTTCAAAACTTAATGTATTTTATGAACTGCAAATAAAAGTAGGCCACGAAGATTAATTTAAAAAAGCTTTCAAAATCCAGCTAGTGCAACAAGATTCCTTTCAAATGATACTCCGAGGCAGACCTATAAATAAGGCATTCATCTTACAATAAAAATAGTATCTATAGATAATTATGACTTAGAATAATGAAGGCTCAGAGATTCCAACAGAAAATGACAGCAAACCTGCAACAAATCAACTGTGTCAATCTCACCCAACAAACCAAATTTCATTTTTCTGAAGTACTAGAAAGAACTTTTCTAAGTACTAGAGAGGACTTGTGAGGAATTTACATAAGCCAACTTTAGCCTAGCAAGACTAATCTCTTTAGACTCCACTTGAACCAGAGAGTGACAGACTATGTGTGCTTGTTTAGAAACATTTTCTAAAGAAGCTTTTCTTATTTAATTCTCCAAAGCTAAAGTCAGACAGACTAGCCTTGCAAGTTTGTTCAGCACGGTATTCATAAATTTAATAGCCAGCATACTGTACAAGTCGGTAAAACAAACTTGCATGCAAGCACCACAGGAAAAAAAAAAACTGCCAAATGAGTATTGTTCATACATCACAGAAACCAACACAGTATTTTTGTGGCTGGTAAAACAGTTCCTCTTTGGAATTGATTCTGCACTAAAGAACAAAAAAAAAAATTACCAGGAGCTGAATTCCTCTAGCATGTTGTGGGGCATGGTGGAGGAAGAACTACAGATTTACCTTCCCGCTATCTTTGAGAAAAAATAGACAGACAGCTTTTCTATCAAGCAAGCCACTGTACAGATTTTTGCTTAACTAAATCATCATCCTTGGCCATCAACTTTCTCCAAGTAGAAGCCAATGGAGTCACTAACATGAAGCAGGTAGAGAAGTGCTTTCCTGGCATATGGGTATGAAAGGAAAAATAAAAGTGGGACTGACACATCTCTTGATTTCTGGGCCATTCTACTACAGTGCATAAATATCACTGCTTCCATTCATTGCACTAAGACTCTTCTAGCAATAATTTTACTTTCCCAGATTCAGGAACAATCTATTTTTTTTTTTCCTTCCTACCTTGCTCTAAATTTCTAAGGCTGTTTGACTTTTCCATCCTGCTAAAAATTCAGTCCCACAGCAGGGGTCTATCACTTGTGATGAGAAAACCACTTGAGCCTCAGGCTATATGTTCTCTTCTTCACCAGCTGAAAAAGACTGCTTTTGGTGCCAATTACATCTGAGGGGGCGAGTATATGTGCATGATAAGATTCATGTTTACATGATTAATCTCTCTTACATGGCATTCTGTAAAGCTTTAGCTTCCAGAATTCCAAAATTCTTAGCATTTCTGATTATTTAAGGAAACTAATTTACCTGTGTTTTTTCCTCATATTTGAGAACATATTTTCAGCTTGACAGATCCAGCTGTTACCATTTGTATGCAGGTTCAGCACCGTGACAAAACATGGACTTAATTCACTGTTAAAACTTTTGCACACGAGTCTCATCAGAACTTCTAATACCAAAGAACACACAAAATGTTATAGAGGGTTTGCTTTATATGCTTATTGATTTGCAGTTTTAATCTTTTCTCAGAGATAGCCACAGCAGAACAGTAACTCTTAAAAGCCACTCTTACACAACTATGTTACAAAACTATTTTTGAATATCCTACACTTTTTCTGATCTAGAAACATGGGAGAATTTGGCAAAATTCCTAAGATTCAGAAGAAATTTCAAATACTCTAAATACTGTTATTTCTTGAGAAACAGTTGATATTCCTGTAATTCCAATCAGAATATACCACATTCATCTATCATACTTAAGAAAAAAAACATAATTTGAACTATACTGTTTGTTTGCTTTTAACTAGAGGAATGCTCTTTTCCCAATTCTACCACACTGGATTTATCAACCATGCAGTCTTCACACACTATGTAGTTGAGTTATAGAATTTCATCATGCAAAATCTACTAGATACTAAAAAGAAACCAAAAAGTTCCAAAAATAACCAGATAAATTTATTATTTTTTTTTCCAAAGCAAAACCTAAAATATTAGCTCTTGTTCAGGTATTCCCTGAACTGCAAAAAGGACCAAAGCCAAGACATCATCCTGGAAAGTTCTACAGTATATTCCTACCCCTTCCAGGCATTTTGGTTGTTTTGGCCATTGGTCATTCTGATATTACATACACAATTAAAGGTCTTCAGATGTTTGTCAGCATCAAAACAACAATAATGGGCTGTAAAAAACAATAATGGGCTGCAAACAAAGCAGACTTTAGACGTTTTCATGGCAATGGTTAAGAGTTTTAGTAGAGAACACATTTTCTTGCTTTTAGTTTTCACCCTAAGAATAGTGATTTGTTATACTTATCTCCTTAGCTGCTTAGGATTCAAAATAGGTCCTCTCTTGGTTTGAAGGCTTTTTGAAGTTAAGTATGATAACGTAATAAGAGAGAAAGAGCATTTTTCCCCAAAGCTTCCAAGCGTGCTCACAGTGCAGTAACTGGAATAACTGCCTCCTCACATAACCCTGTTAACAAGAGAGCTCCTTTCTGCCAAGCACCTTCCTTATAAAGGTACCTCTATAGCCCTCATTACCAAAGGATGGCAGAATTGCTCTTAGTCTGGCAAGTGTGAGACTGGGCATCATACAAACAAATCATGCATCTTCCTATTCTGACCTGAATATTGAGGGAGTGTGGCCACTCTAATACTGGCAAGACCACACCACTAGTCAAGTAATGAAGAGGTCACCAAATTCTTAACCCTTGAGATGACACTAGACTTCTGGCTTCTGGAAACAGCTCAATTTTCACATTTGCAATTGCAAGCATTAAATATGCTCTCTCATCTTTGATTTACTGCAGCCCTTCAGAAAAAAAAAATATGTCAAGAAATCTGAGAATCAGAGTATCTTTGTCAATATACACTCTCCTAATTTTCAACATCCACCTCCAGAGGATTTTCTAGTTGGCAATAGGGTGCACAAGAAGGAATGAAGTACTTCAGAGGAGCTATTCCTGAAGATCTTCATTAGTAAATGATGAGTTTGGAAAATAACTGACTCAAGAAGACTACACACAGCCTTCAGGAATACTCATGCTTTTCTTCTTACCTCCTGATAAAGGTCACTGAGATCCTCATGATGAGCTTGCTTCGAGCATCCTGGGAACTCCCTGACACAACAGGAGTCAGGAGGCCAATCCATCTCTGTCATTTCCAGCCAGTCTGTGAAGTATACCACCCCACAACATTTAAACTGCAAAGGAAGGATTAGCCAGGATCAACAATAATGCCATTTCTTCATAAGAGAGGGTCAAAATGGAATACATTTCCATTAAAAACCTCCAGAATATTCAAACAGGACCAAAAACACCTATTAGAATTTCCACACATTCTTCATCTGTACCTGGATATAAGAAGGGACTGAAAAAAGACTGAAAAAATAAGGAATACAGGGTCCAATGCACACATCAGAAGTCAATAATATTACTCTACTCTTTGCATCTCTACTACTCCCTTATATTACGCTCCACAGAAATTGTCCTATCCTATAATTCTGCATCACTATTTCAAGGGACCAATGCATGCTAATCTAATGTGAAAAGACAATAGCAAAAAGCTACATACTTGGCTACAGAAACTGTCAGGAGAAGATTAAGGTCTTAGAAAGGAGTATTCTTGCAAGGCTGAAATAGACTATGAACAAACGTATTAAAGAGAAATAAGTGAGGACAAGAATATAGCAGAAAAACGGGGAGACAAAAGGGAGGGAAAAAAAACAGCGAGCAAAAAAGAACAGAAATCATAAATCCTGAAAAGAAAAAAAAATAGAAAACTGGAAGAGAGTATCACAGTACAATAAATGTTACAACAGAATCAATCATAAATACAGAAACACTAGCTGCAAAGCAGATGAGCCATAATTGGCTATAAAACGCACCAAGAGTAACAACCTGTCTTCATTTCTGAAAAGCACACCAAGAGATTTAAAGCCAAATGACCACCCAATCATATTCCTATATGCATCTACATCAGAGAAAGCTCAAGCAGCTATGCCATATTTTTTTCCTGCAAGCGATACATCTGAAGAAAAGGTCTTGCTGCGGAACAAAGTAGTGCTGCCTGTCAAAACATCCCCTGGTTATCAGCCTCAGGGTTCATAACTCATCCCCGGGTTCCTCTGACCTGTGCACGTCACAGGTGTGTGCCTCACCTGCCCGCTTCCCAGGCGCAGTCCAACACCTCAGTGCTCAAACACTCGGTCTGCACACACCACGTCTCACATTGCCAGTCCTCTTAAAAATCTCACTTCTTCCTTTTTCAAATTTTTGCCATGGGTCAAATGCATCTGTTTCTTGTGGGGTTTTTTTTGTTGTTGTTCTTTATAGAGTCCAATTTTTCCTCAAGTCACATTAAACACCCTCTTTTTATTTTTTTTAATTACTGATTTTTTTTCCATTTTTTTTTTCTTTCATGATTTCAATTAGCACCTCCTACTTTTATTTGCAAAGTCATAATTCTGATATTAGATAAGCAGGAGGGCAACTGAGTGTGTGTGTGTGTGTCGGGGGGAGAGGGGGGAGTGTGAGGCATTTTCAGCTAGGCTGGATATTAAAAATACATACCAGGATCACAGGTGCAGTATTTGAGTTTTAAGTAGACAAAATAAAAATGACAAGGGCAGGTAAAACAGCCTGCCCAATTAAGTTCATATTTTCCTAAAGATCATTCCTCTGGTCATCAGTGGAACATAAGAAATGTAATGTTTGCAAGTACTCTCCCCCACCCTCCTCTAGAGGAGATGGTCAGTGATTTCTTTAGCCAGTGGTTTCTTTGGCAAAGAAGTTGAAGTTCTGTTATCAACATGCACTTCAAAGCCAGATCTGTCTCAGGAGCAGTGTCCCAATATGATTTATCAAGCCATTAATATGTCATTACAATAACCAGAAGCATAAAAGGTAGGTTTTTGTTTAATCAACCTATATTTAAACCAAGATACAGTAACAGCTCTAGCCAAGAAAATCAAGACCACTTGATTTTGTTACCTCGGGTACAGAACAGACACAGACCTTCCAAATATGAAGGATTACTGGGTTTCACATGGCACTTGGAGAGTCAGGGAAAATAAAAGGTTTCAGCTCATGAGGTCCTCACTGTTTCCTTCAAGGCTTTAATATAAATACAGACTAATCAAGTGTCGCCAGGAAATGTTTAAATAAACAGGAAATCTGTGCAACAATGATAGTTTTCAACATTTCAACAAGCACAGCACAATGACAGGCATTTAGAGAGTTCTTTTCCTGCACGTTAGTTATATTTGGAGTTAATGAGTTTTACCTTGGGCAATTTCATATTTTTGTAACATAGTACTTCACTCTTTAAAAACAGTTCTGAATTTCAGCAGACCGCAGGGCAAAGCTGTGAATACATAAGTCAGCTTTTTGGTTTATTCTTTTCTCTGGTCAAAAGAAATAACATTCCCTGATCGCTTTCTGAAACCATAGCCAAAAAGCCTGTTTCAACATCTTCTTCGAAGTTTCCTTTCCCATTCACTTGAGCATAGCACTATATCTTAGATATGGCAGCTCTGCTATAGGAAACTAACAAAGTATACAGGAATAAGAGCACAGTTTAATATTAAGGTAGCATACAAAAATGTTTATTTCATTTTATCCACAGATTTTTAATTCAATATATGATATTCTTAATGAAATAATATAGAGTGATGGTGTTCTACCATCACTGACAAAGGAAAATAAAATGCTAATAATGTAATTGCATTTTATTTTGAGGGAATTATTAGTGACATATGCAAAGAGTGTTAATCCACTTTAAATATGTGCTTTAATTAGTCTGTAACTAGATACAGACATTCTATCTCTTGAACGGAACTGCTAGATTCTCCAATAATGTTAAAAATTGTCTGTCTACTTGACTGCACATAAATCAGCTATTTAGGCTGTCATGACCAAATACTACTTCATTTCCAACAACTGTATGTAAAATATATATTTTTTGAGGTACAATTCTATAGAAGACATTTTTAAAGAGAAAGATTGGAGAGGCAGAGTGATGCACATGCCACTTATCAGCATTATATAAAGCTACAGCACGTTCTGAGAATAATAAATATAAGTTTTAAGAAAAGGAGAGACTCTTCAAAGTCATAAAGATGTATGGAATTTTTAGATCTCACAAAAACTGAAGATATGGACATCAAGCAGTCTAAAATATATCATCAATACATAGGCTTTCATTAAACTTGTATTTCTTTTTCATTAAAAAATAAAGTTTTCCCTTAACAGATAAATACCACTTACTGAAGAGACATTAGTTCTCAAACTAGCTGTCTTCTTACCTCCCTTTGAAAGAAATTCCAAGCATGGGTAAGCCACTGGTATCTAGGTAGGCCGTAATTGGTCATTCTAGCTTTTAAAGTGATCATATCAGACCACTGCACAGGAACCTGAAACAAAGAATGAAAAAGTAATTCATACAGTAGAACTCAATTGATAAACACATTGATTGGCTTGTGGCTCCAAAGTCATTATTTTTACCTATTCAGAGATCTATTACAATGCGATGACCAAAATAACTGCATACTCAAGTACAGAAAAGAAATGCTTTTGTTCCTAAAACTTCATGAACGCTTATTCAAACATCAGGAAAAATTTATCAGACTTGCTTACAGATAAACATACACTGTGAAAAGACTGTTGTATTCTTCAAAGATTCAGAGATTTGGGGGTAAAACTTGATTCACTAGTAGACTTGCTCCAGAACGTAACTTGTACTCCAGAATAGAAAAGCCTCATCCAGGTGAGCAGGGATAGTTTAGAAATATGGCTTGTTGAAGCCAAGTTGAAGATAATCACTCAAACTGCCTTTTAGTCCAAGCAACAAACAAACAAAAAGTAGAGCACATGAATCATTCCCTTAAAGTCTTGAATCCATTTATTTGTCTAAGGTTACAAACTCAGATTTAAACATCTCACATTTAAATATATAAAGTTGGGATGAATTCTACTCGGAAGAGCCTTTTCACTGACTTGAAGGCTTTGACTGTCCAACACACAGGTAACCTGAATGTATCCTATTTCAGTATCTTCCTCAAGAACAGCAGGAAGATGTTGTATTCAGTGAGCCTAAGGCCTGTGAACTTTTTTCTCTGTACAGAATCACTTATAGCCTTGTAAGTCTTTTCCTCTTGAAAAAGAAAAAAAAAATGTTAAAGTTTTTTTTCTAAATACGGCTATTCTCTCTTGTGTCAAAACTATGACCCTCAATTAGGAATGTGTTAGAAACAACGTACGCAGGGCCTGTGGCACTGGGCATGCCATGCAGTTAAGAGTAAAGATAAGAAACTGGCTTCTGTTCCAGCAGCACAACTTTCGGTCTGACAAACTAAAACAAGGAGTTAAGACTTTATAGTTACCCTTCTAGGCATGCATACCATTCCTGATGAATTTTGCCTTGTACTCATTAGCTTTTAGTAGTCATGGTGAAAGAAATCACTATTGCTATATCAGCTTTCATTTGGAGGCTGGGGGAGCCAAGTTACTCTAACAGCTAGAGCTTAGCTATCCAATTCTATCTGGAACTAACAGTAACAGCATTCTGTGTGCAATAAATGTAACTTAAGTAAACAAATTATTACAATAATTGCCAAGGAGCTTGGTCCTTGTTGTGCTAGATGCTCTACAAAAACACAGGAATGATGCCTGCCTGAATGACCTCTCAAATCAAGTAAGAACATTTAATAACATTTCACTCCTGCTGAGTAAGTTATACTGCAATTTTCATCTACTGGTAAAACCTCATATATCATATTAATAACAACTAAGAAATTTAACAGAGCTCCTACATAGCAGAACTTCTATATCCTATACTTTATGGCTTTGAACTCACAATTGCCCACATGAAAAATATATGTTAATAGTACAGTACTAAAAATATTTAAGAAAACAGTATCTTCAAACATTCAAAATTTATATTCACCACTATGATAAACTAATTTGCTTTTGTACTCAATGCACTTCTCTTTACACTGTGTTGAAAGCTAGCACTTTTGCTTTCTTTGGATAATACTTGATATCACTGCACTTAAGCTCATATTTGCTAGACTTCTTTTTTATTATCTTATTTGAGTTGAACAAGGGCCAAGGTTATGCACGTAACACAAGGCGTCCAGCTTTTCCATGAAAACAATGAAAGCAGAAAAAAAAAAATCAATGCAAAAAAGTGAGAGAAGGAAATTAAAAGCATAGCAAGGCAAACTAAAATCCACCGTGAAAAGACAATTTGAATTCTGGAGCTCAGAAGGGATGTAGGTATCTGCATCTTTGCCTACTACTACAGTGTCAAGGGGTCAAACTGAATACTTCAGATCACCTACTAAGTAACCTCCTGTCAACCCGCACATGTATTATGGTGCACTAATACATGATCTTGAAATGCACTTGACTGGCTATAAGACAACATCTTTATGCAGAGATAAAAATTAGAGACATTGGTTTGATGATTAATATATAAATTCTGCAAAGCTGTGTTTGCTGTTCAGACCAGCTTCTATCAATTCATTACTCCTTTTCCAGTAAGTGTCTAGATTTGACCACTACTCAAGTAAGCTGAAAACCCACACTGGCTTTTCAGTCCTGTGGGTGGGACAGATTAGTCACGAGGCACACTCTTCACAGTGAGAGCTATCAAGAGCTGGAAGAAAAATTGTTTATACAGGGACTCTTACAGCAGACTTGTCCATACGCCAAAGGGAGCTCATGTTGGACTAGCAGAGGTGGTTTTGCCACAGTGACATTTTTGACAACATCACACGCCCACATGCACTAATGCTAACAGATTCTCTGAAGTCTGCAAGGGGTTTCTGTGATTTCATGCTACACCGAAAGCAACATGACAGCAAGCCACCCTGAGGTATTAAAGGAAGTCTTCTTAACTCCAGCTGGTAAGGTAGGATAAAGCTCTTTAGAAGTGATCTCTGCTCTTCCAGACTGACAAATTTCCTACGAGTCTCAAAAAAACTCCAGTAAGAAGCAAACCTTAGCAGCAGGAAAGCTCGGACTTTTGTATCTCACTACCTGAGGAACAGAGATGCAGATGAACAAAAAGGAAATTAGATGGAAAGATAAAACCCGAAAAAGGTTCAGTACATCATGGGATGAGGCAGAGAAAGGAAAAGCGTAAGAGCAATGAAAAGAAAGACAAAAAGAGAATCAACAGTTATTTTTGTTGTTCTATTTGAATTCTCATGTTTTCTTTTGAATTCCTTGAACAAAGAGGAAGAACTGGAGGGGTCTGGAATACCTGGGTTGACTGTCACCCACTGCGTGACATAAGGCTATTCTGGCTTTATCAGTCTAGCTCTGGGTTTCAGTAGCATAGGAGGTAAATGTAAGCTTGAACCACTCTGGATCATACCATAACTTAAGGTTTTCTAATATCAAAAGTCAAGCCTGGAGAAGGCAAATACCAGTACACTGTAGCTTACGTTATATCATGCAGCTTCCACTAACAGGAATTATGTTCTGTGGAATGATGGATGTTAGTGAATTGTTATTTTGGGCAAAACCCTTGGAGAGTGGTGCCCACAGGATGAAGCATGCTTCTAGTCTACACTGCCAATTTTAAAATGCATCAGTGTAAGCTGACATTTAAAGTAAAAAGATAGCCTTAATCACTGTTATATTAAAACACTCTTCCAGAATCTGTATAGCAAGGGAATCAGTTCTAATAAAAAATGCTGCTAAGTTTCCTCAATCTGCCAGAAATTCCTTTAGTCTCAGTACAATGCAAATATCAAGAAGGCTCCCTCCCATCTTACTGCAGTGTAATTGCTACACACTGGCTGCTCTTTAAAAGAACATTATATCGGGCATATCTTGGCAAGTCAGAGAAAATATCTGCCCCTCTGTTCATAAATATCTGCCAAGCTGAATAAAAACATAACGATACAGCATCCAGCAGAACAAGATATCACTTTTCTGTTCAACACTTACCAGTTTTCTTTTATGACAGCTACAAGTCTTCAGCTTGAAAATTAAAGGTTGATTCTGTTATAAAAGCTAGAGATAAAACCTTTTCACAAGTTTACAGAAAAGTGTTTTATAACTAAGACATGCTTTACATAAAGTCAGCACTTAGAGTTTGTGGAGACAGTGTGAAGATTTCAGCAGATAGCAAGTCATCTATTGAAAGAACCCACTGTCTGTTTGCAAAACATGAAAAACTTTCAGAACAAAATCCTTTCAACTTCTCACATCTCAAAACACAGATCTTAAACCTGTACTTCTTTCTTAATCAAACTTCCACTGACTTCCATAAGAATCTGCCTAAGCAAGAATTAACAAAAAGTAAAGCTCTTAAATCAGGATCTGCAGGATTTGACTTTCAAATACAAAGGGGATGGAAAGAAACCCAGACAGGACCTTTCAGATATACATGCTCACAGAAAATAATCTCTGTTTAAAAGAAGACAATCACATGAAGTTAGACTGTCAGAATAAAGCAATTAGAAAACTGCTAGCTGGTGGAAATCTTTGTGTTCTTCTGCTGAAAAAATGCAGCCTCTTTTTCTGACTCACCGTTATTTCCTGCTCATAGGTCCAAACACCACAGGCCAGTTCAACACAGAATATTACAAGCAAGCTCCCAAAGTACTGCAGGAAACAGAATGGCCTTAGTTATTTTTGATATTCAAGTTAATTTGGAAAAAAAAAAGACAAAGTACATCTCAAAATATTATTAACAGAACATAAATACTTGAAAATATGGCTGAAGACATGGAATCTGAAATATATTTTGTAATCAAAACATTAAAGATTCATGAAGCAAATTTTCCAAAAGCCTAAAGCACGTGACATAGAACATTGTGACATTCCTTACTGACTTAATATGAAGCATATGAAACATTACCACAGGAAATACAAATTAATTGTCTTGTGGCTAATAAAACAGGGTTAGCATGTCATATTACACTAAAACAATCCTAAAGAGGTTAAAAAATTTCTCACATATGTGGAAAAAAAGAATATGGTTTTCAGTTCTCCTTTAAGGTAGGTAAGCAGGAGTATGCTACTGATCAGAAGGGGAAAGGAGGAAAAAAAAAAGATAAAAAGAAAAAACAACAAAAAAGAAACAAAGCAACCCCCTCTCTCCCCATTCACACACACAAAAACCCACACAGATAGACAAGACAAAAAATAAATAATTAAAAGAAACACTAGGTCCTTTAAAGCTATGTTTTTCCAGAGTGATTTAAATAGTTAAGGTCAGCTACAAACACTTACCATGACAGACTAAAATACTTTTTTGTCTAGAACAATTTCTAACCTTTAAATTATTTAAAAATAGAAAGCATTTGCCTAAAGAAAAAGCTGGTGTTGGTAGTGAATATCCAGAAAAGCTAGAAACTGTGATTAGGAAGAGCGAAACTAACCTCCATGTAACAATAATAAACAATTTTTGAACTGCAAGGCAAAGCAGCTTGGAAATTAAGACTGCATTAAATATTGTCCTACAACTGAATTCACTTATTGAGTCTTTAAGCCAAAAGCCCAATCCCATTCATCTTGACTCCAAACCTCCCTCTATATCAATGGACTGATCTCCCTTTTCTCCTCAATGCCCAAGGCTGTAACTCACAATGTGCTGTAAAACTCACAATGTGTGTTACTTGGTATTAGAAAGCAATGAACCTATGATTTTAGGTTTCTCCAGGAAACTAATTATTTCCAGTATTTCTAGCTTCCTGTTTTTACTAGGTTTCTTCCTCTCCTCTTTTCTGTGGCCGAAAGCAGAGATAAAGTCTTTAGGACAGAGGGCTCCAGAAGACTCTGGCTGCCCCACATTAGCTTCTCCATCAACTTCTTTGGAGAGATGCCGAATCAGAATACTTACTCAAGGAAACACCACCACAGTGTAAAACAGAGGAAAACAAACACCTAATTTCCTTAGTAAAACACACTCCAAAAGGCTGTAAATGTAGTCATTTTATTTTGGAATGCATTTAGGAAAGGTATAAAACCCAGAAGCGTGTAAGGAGAGTAACTAAAATATTTTTTGTTATTAAAGGACAATAGGCTGCAATAGTTACAATAGAGAATATAAAACCATAATAAGCGTTATGACTTAAGGCTCACCTATATGGCACAATCTTCTTTCAACAAACCCTGAACTGTTTAGTTCACAGCAAATATTGCAATTAATGAACAGTGTCCTGTATTTACTACTATTACTACTACTTCTTGTGATCCAACTCCAACTCCCTGAACTATAACTGTAGATGCAAACAGCCAAATTAAAAATAAGCATGTGAAGCACCTTGTGTGAATCTTCAAGAGAAACCTCTACTTGTTTCCTCTCCTACTGTAGATCTGTTTTCATAGACAGTGTTGAAAGAAGTCTGTTTTGGCAGCCTTCACAGTATCACATTGCATATTCAATCATTAAAGATGGATAAAGCATGTCATAGCCTTACAAACTAATATAGACTCATGCAGAGCTCCAACACAGGCCTTCAACAACCAACAGGCCTTCTCTTTCAAAACGTTCAAAAAGAGCAGAAAATTTGAGTTATATCTTGTAAAAATAATGATAGTTTTGATTTTCCAACAAAACAAACTCCCAAGCTTCTAGATAATAAACCCACCATTACTGTAGTGCCTGTAATTTATTCCAATAGTTTTTTATAAAAATCAGGGGAAAAAAAACCAAAGAAACAAACAAAAATCCCCACAAATAAATCTATTTTACAGAGTCTTCTCTTATAAAGGAGGAAAAAAGATCACCTGCTTTAGCTCTTTTAATTGATATGAAAGTCTTTAAGGATATGATGGGTAATACTAACAGTTTTGAGAATAAGAGCAACTAGATAGTTATATGAAAAGTGACTTGAGTTCTCAGCTATCAAAGTAAATTTCAGGACTTTCATACTGTGATACAACAGGAAGTCTGGAACTGTCTGATAGTCCCAAACCTTATGCAAAACTCACCATAATGAAAGGGGTGGGGGAGAGGAGGGAAAACAGGTGGTACACTCTAAAGAACTCTTAATTTACAGTTCCTCTTAATGTTTCATTGGTTCACAAATCTTTATATTTGATATGTTGATTTCATATAGTTATAAAAGTTTCTGGTAGTGGTTGCAGACACAAGAGCCAAAAATATGATTTTTCAACAGTGCTGAATACAGTCTGAGATGTACACTGTTGAGTCAGATTCATCAAGAAACATTTCTGAGTTTGAGCAGTTCCAACTCTGGTTTCCTCTGGACAGAGCAGAAGACTGCAGAATAAAGGCTTCTGATTGCCTTGGAAAATAAAAACAAAATGTATTCTGCTCATAAGGCAAAAAAAAAAAAAATTACACATATGAAATAATGTGTTAGGAATTGAGCAATTGCAGTCACACAAAACTCTTTCATAGATGAGCTTCAGTTTCACTCTGTCATTAAAAGGGAATGTTTAATTATTTCTAGTGGTTTCCAAAACAAATAATTTTTAGAGAAACTGGGTGAAAAAAATGAAGTCATCATTTAAATTTATTATCCCTAATTTCCATCTTGAAAACACAGAAATTTTTATTGGCTTCACTGACAGTAATGGTCCCGACATAAATTCCCCAAAGAGTCTGAATGCTAAATGCATCTTCCTGTATTTGCAAACTTCTATTTTTTTGCCAGATACAGTGATACGAAACAAGGTTTATTATTGCTTCGCTACTCCTATGGGCTCAGGAGCTGCATTATGCAAGTTGACTTACTGAATCCCACTGCGCTTTACCACAGTACTCTTGGCCATCATCAGGATATTTTCTACTTTTTTGGGGGGACAAGGAAATGCTGGGAAAAGAAGAGAGTGGAGAAGCTGAATGACTAAAATGATTGTAGAAAACGCTCTTTGGAGTGTAATGAATCAAAGTAAGAAATATTTGTTAATTAAGAAAAATACAGCAGACACTTTCTGCTCCTCTTCCAGCCATAAACATGCATGCAGTCAAGACCCTGGTCTTCAGCTTCTGTGCAGTGTGAAATGACTGATGTCAATAAACAGGCCTAATCCTTGTAGTTGAAGGGGAAAATCTACTTGGTAAAAAAGAATGAAGCAGCACCTACAGATGCAATGGATGGGTAGGGCTACTCAGCTCCTTCCCCACAATATACAAGAGCAACACTCACAGCCTGCAGAAACTTGAAAAACTCTATTTTTCCAGCACATCAGCGCAGATATGGAGATGAAGGAACTAAGAACTCTGGAGTTCAGAAAAGTCTTGTTCCCCTTTATCACAGAATCCTTAAGGTTAGAACGGACCTTTAGATGTCATCTAGTCCAATCCCCCTGCACATACAGGGTCACCTAGAGCACGTGGCACAGAACTGCATCCAGGTGGGTTTTGAAGATCTCCAGAGAACAGGATTCCACAACCTCTCTGGGCAGCCTGTTCCAGTCCTGTCACCCTCACTGTCAAGAAATTTTTCCTTAAGTTCCTGTGGAACTTTTGATGCTTCTGTTTGTGGCTGTTTCCTCTAGTCCTATGGCTGGCCACAGCTGAAAAGAGACTGGTCCCATCCTCCTCACTCCCTTCCACGACGCATTTACATACACTGATCAAGGCCCCACTCTGAGCCTTCTCTTCTCCAGGCTGAACAAGCCCAGCTCCCTCAGCCTCTCCTCATAGGGCAGATGTTCCAGGCCCCTGAT
>JAUBNY010001047.1:514485-539916 GCA_032275445.1 Crypturellus soui
GTCCCCAGCCTGTACTGGTGTCTGGGGTTATTTCTCCCCAGGTGCAGGACCGTGCACTTGGCCTTGTTGAATTTCGTAAGACTTCTCACAGCCCAGTTTTCCAGTCTGTCCAGGTCCCTCTGGATGGCAGCGCAGCCCTCTGGGGTGTCAGCCACTGCCCCAGTTTGGTATCATCTGCAAACTTGCTGAGGGAGCACTCTGTGCCTTCATCCAGGTCATTGATGAATAAATCAAACAGGACTGGACCGAGGACTGACCCGTGGGGGACACCACTAACCACAGGCCTCCAACGAGACTCCATACCGCTGATCACCACCCTCTGAGCTCTGCCATCCAGCTTTACTTCAACTGCAAGCAAAAAAATCAGAAAAGAACTACAAACAGAAACAAAAGTCCTCCTTGAGAAAATCACCCACAGAAAGAGGGGGAAAGGAGGACAATACATCAAGGAAAAGCATTAGAGGCATCAGGCCTGTTCCTTGAGTAATCGTGCCTGCTCTGCTGCAGCAGTCTTCACGCAGCACAGGTGAGAATGTGACCACCGCCTGCATCCTCATTTCCTGATCCAAAAATTCTGACGGAGAAAACACACACACACAGACCAAAAGCAAGAAAAAGCATTACAGTGAATTCTCACAGTCATCGCACAGTCCATAGGAGACCGTATTCAGCTACCACAAGTTTAATAGCCTCTAGAGATACTCCTCTTGCAAAAGTCAGAATCAGACAGCCACTGTAAGGAACTCACACAATAAAACAAAAAAGGACAGAACAAGGGTACTGGAAAATATGAAATGGAAAGCCAAGGCTGAAATTCAGCCACAGATGTGAAGAAATAATCCTAAAGTAGTAATCAAAGATAGAAACAGAAAACAACAAAAACAACAAAAATACAGGCTGGCATTTCAATTACAAGTTGTGTGCCAGTTCAGATGCTTATAAGGATGGTTATAAATGTAACTATCTGCACAGTAGCCATCAGAACCTGACAAATCACTAGAAAGATGCATGATATTTGAAAATTTATACAAAATAATCATCAAAATAAATAAAAATTATATTAGAAAGATCTGTCTTTATTGGCTAAATAGGAGTAACAGTTTTGGTTTTAATAAAATGACTGCACTTATCAGCAACATCACTTAAAAGGGTACAAGCTCTGTACAGGTCAAGGCTAAAAAATAAAATGCAAAATGAATTTTTTCTTTAGTTGTGGCATTTTTTTTTGCTATTCTGTTTATTCTACCAAGCTAAATGAATGACAAACACGATAGAATGCATAATAGGAACATATTTCTTTCCTGCTTATACAGTCATTTGCATACAAACATAAAAAAACAGCACAAAATCACAGTCATCTCAGGTATTTTGCACTAGCTTAAAAAGTGTTTTTTTTTTCCAATTTTCATTCTGATCAGAGAGTAATGCTCAGAAAGTAATGCTAAGTGGGACACATGAAGTACCCTTCAACATAAAATCTCTCTCTCGTGGCTTTCTACCCTGCCGAGTACAGGACTTTTATTTCAATTGTGTGCAACCACAGAACAGGATATAAAGCATAAAGCATGATGTTTTATGCAGAGATGTAACACAAGACTCTTGCTGTAGTTCTACATTTTTTTCATGTTTTTCTTGAGGATACCACATGATGCCTGTAATAAATCACTTAATATTATGATTTGTCTATGCTTTTCAGGCAGCAGCTGAAAAGAACTGGTAAAAAATACCCTTCTATAGGCATCACTATCACAGCAGACAGGACCATGGAAAACACTGAACTTCAGAAAATAGAGCACATTGAGTGGGTTTTTTATAAAAATTTTCTTCCTTGCCCCCCACTACAGCTCCCCTTTAAATACCTTTACTCCAGGGTATTTCCAAGAACACAGAATATTTCAAAGATTTTTTAACAGAGGAAACATTAGATTCTAATTTCAATTAGCAAAGGAAAAGCCTTTCAAAAAAAAACTGACATATGCTGCAGTGGTCTCCTTTGGAGCAACAGCCAGGGCAGTGTAAATATCCTAACACCCTATTTTCAGCCCGTGATGACTCTGCTGGCACAAATACAAAAGCCACATGACTGTCCTCTGAGGATGCCCTTCCCAAGTGGAGCATAGGCCTTATGCCAGAAATGAAGCTATAAACAGCAGCAGTTGCCCATTGAAGAATCTGATGACTCGAGGTTCTTTTTGACTATCGAGACTATCTGTTTTTTCACACCAAGCGGCCCGGGCAGGTAGGAGTAGCTGTGCAGAACCCCAGTGTGTTTCTGAAGCCACATCACATCAGCCTTCATTCTGCCACAGCTGGGTTCAATATTTTCTTTCTCTTCTTCCAGTGACCTATGGGATGTCTCATCAGCACTCAACTATGTTAACCTGTAAATGGATGAGCTATTAGCCCAAGTGCAAGGAGAACCAAAGAACTGACCACATCCCCACGCCCACGAAGGCCACACTAGTAGCAGGGATCACTAGTGAGATTACTGTGTTTGCAGACAGGAACTGTGACTTGGAAGCAAGAATCCAGGCAACGCAGGAAAATGCAAACTGGGCTTTGTGGCAATCTATGTTTCACCAGAACTGGAAAGGCACAAATGTGACCTAATTCATCATACCTCTTTTCCTCCCTCAAACCTCACTTTTAGTTTGCACATTACATCATGCTCCTTTTATTGGGATTAGGGCTCTCATTCATTTTTCTGACAACTTTCTAATTAACTACTGCCATCTTAGAAAAAATAAAGAGATTTTATAGTCTACTAGATTCTCTCCAAGAGGACAAAAATATTCTACCATACAATACACTCAAAGTAGTGGTGGGGGGGGGGTTCTTAAGTCCATTTATAGATACTGAGAGAGCAAGAAAACACTCCAGATATGAAAACAAATGGCGCTAGACAGGGACTAACACCTACAACATGTTGAACGAAAGTGAGAATGTGATGAGTGTGAAAGCATCATAAATCCTTCCATTTTTGAAAAAAAAAATGTGCTTTTATTTGAAGAATCAATTTACTTATTAATTTGTATTTCATTTACTTATTAATCTGTATTTCACTTCATAATTTTTTTCCAAGCTTTGTCCCTCTCAAGTGTTTTTCTTTTCTCCCAGAATATATACAATTTTTTTTTCCCCGGACTCAAGAAAAACCACAGCCCTCACGTCAGACCAAACAAAATGTAGCTCATCAGCAAGTCCAGCCTTCCCAGACTTCCCGTCGTGCTCACGCCACCTTTTTGGGCAAAGTGGTCCACATGGAAAGAGAGGCAAAGAAAGATCTGTGGGAGAAGGGCATGGGCTGAAGGAGATTCCAAGGGTAAGCAGCTGCCGAATGAAACCTTGCAGGAAACTCAAAAAGACCAGAGTAAATGGTATGTGAAATGGATGCCAAAAGATTTTAAGAGGGTTATGCACAGCATTTCCCAATGGCTAACAGCCTGAGAGTGTCAGCTTGGTTCTGCTGAGATACAAGCTATCCAGACATCTGTCTGCACCCTAAGAAATGTCAGATGGCCACCAACAGAATATGCTTGATTACCAGTGGGAGCCAGGCTCTTTCCATGAAAAAAAAACTAATAAAAAGTCCGTCCTCACTCAGTTACAAGCCACAGTTCCCTTAGCTTAAAACTAATGAGGTTATTTTAATGATTAATCCAGCTACACTTAAAAAAAAATGGAGCAAATACTCATTAAACAGAGTCAGCCCAGCAGCATGGAAAACTCAAATCCTCTGTTTATCTACTCCCACAGCGCTGACTTTCCCTTTATCCTGCTTCTCCCCCTCCCCTTCTCCTTCCCCGGCTCCCGCAGCCCTGCCCTGAAGGGATTAACAGTTCATTTGTCATTCTGATTTAAAATTTGGTTTACTTGCTTGACAACACAGATTTCTGAGCAAGATGCAGTCACAAGGCAGCAAGGAAACAGCCTGAAACCACCAACTCACAACGTTAGCTTCTGAATGCCAACCAGTTCTGCAAAATAAATACATTCCACGGCAAAATGACCCAATGTCTATTATTTCAGATTTCAATTTCTCAGTTCAACAAATTTTTAAACAATCTGTAGAAAGTGTCTTAAACCCTGTGACTTTCACAACAGGCCCTTAGTTCTATGCAAGCCATTATCACTCTTTCAGATATTCCTTATAACTAATTTAACTAATTAGTTACTAATTAATAACTAATAAAAAAACTAATATAATTATGTTAACTGTTTAGTTACTACTAATTAATAATAGTTACAACTAACAATAATTAGTTACAACTAATAAATAATTTTCTGAATTTAAAAATGGTGTTTTTTCCACTGAAATAAGCATTTAGATCTAGAGCACATACCTATGTTCTTTTGACTCACCCCTTTACCACTTGAAACCTTTAAAAAAAACCTTTTTTAAAATAAATATCAAGAACTTTGATCATGACCTTCATTTATCTGAAATATTAATGAACTGTTTAAGATTTTTTTTCTAACACCTAATTTTTGCTTACACGAAGAAGCAGGTATTATTTTGGAAAGAAGCAAATGAGCCCTTCAGACAATTATTAGGATTTATTTGCTCAAGGTTCAACTACTGCAAGTCAATGAATTCCAAGGAAAAAAGGTCACTACAAGGTCAGGGTAAAGTGCTGAATGGGATGTAAGTAGAGATACACATTAGACGATAATTTCCTCAGGGCTTAGAATATTCCCTTTCCCCTTCTCTTCCCTGTATTTCATAGGATTTACATTGAAAGCAAAATCTTTCCATTCTGCAGATTTTCAAAACATGGCCCCTTTATATCTCCATGTCCTCTTTATTTTCTAGCAAGGAAACTAAACACTACAAAAATGCCTCTTTGGCCAAGAAACCCTTTTTTTTTCCCTTGGAGAATTCACTGCTAATATATACAATATATACAATAACTCTGCCTCAGCATGACCCAGTAGACTTCACATAGACACCACTTTGAGTCAAAAACTGTTCTTCTCGGGTAAAAAGAACCCATGCCTGTATTCATACAGCAAAGTATGTCTTCAGTGAAAAAGACAATACCAGAAAAAAAAAAAAGAAAAGAATTTACCTGGTGATACATCTACTCCACGTTTGGTGTTCAGACACCATCTCAGCAGTTCCTCACCTCCTTCTCAACCAAGGGCACTTTCCTTATTCTTATTCCAGTATCACCTCCAGCTCTTTGCTCTCAGTACTCAAAGAAGCCTGTACAAGTCACCTTGTCCCTGCCCTTTCTGTATATTCCTAGCACCCACTACCCTCATTCCACTTCTTCAGCCTTTCTGCTATCCCCTCTCTCCCCATCGAACAGTAAACATCACTCCAGAGCCCTTTTCACCTCGGTAATGTTCCAGCTATTTCTACAGCCCAAGCATCAATGACATTCAAGAACTTGGAGAGCAGAAAGAGTATCAACAGCATAACAAGCAGGAATAGAGGGAAAACAGGATCAAAGAAGATAAAAGCACCAAGACTTGCTCCAATAGTTTTGAATCAAGAGACCAGGCAGAGACACTTAATAAAATCAATAGTCAGGAAATATATCCCACAGTCCAGCCAAAGTGTCTGCCCTTACCAGGTGAGCCTGAAAGTACAGCTAACAGGGAAAAAGTGGTCACAAATTCAGGCATTAGGCTTCACGCTGAAAACATACTGCAACTACCGAATGGCCACATTCAACAGCTGTTTCCCTTTCACTTAGTGCTATATTTGCTTCCAAAACGATGAGCAAGTAGCTCATTAGTCTTGCAGAAAAGCACAAAAAAAGCCCACTCTGAGGGACAGCACCATAATCATGCAGTCAGACCTCGCTGTCACAAATCAAAGCTATTTTCCCAAATAGCCTCCTAGTTGTTGGACAGTTCTTTTTACTCTGAGTAGCTGGTAAATGCATATAATAACACTGCACTGGCTCTGCCCTTATATTACACGACCATGTGTATGAAGCAGCTGCTGCACACAGGGGTGAAGGAAAGATCATCACTGTGAGCACAGCAAATACATTTGGATCCAAGCCAAGCATTTACAGGAAGAGTCGGACACTCCCACCAGCTCAATTCCCATCCTGCTCCCCCACACACACTTTTCCCTCCACGCAGCTCAAATATGCAGCTGCCCCTGCTTGCTGTTCATTCAACAGACAGTCCTCTGCATCTCTAAATGCCCCCCAGCAACACATTAAACTACACAGCTAGTGCTTCTCATCTGCAAGCTTCCTCTTCCAGCAAAGGAAATGATGTCTAGTTTCAAAGTGCTGCCTTTGAAGAAATTCTGTAAGTACATACACAGTGCTGTGTATTTATGCTGGAGAAGGCAAGGTCAACAAAATACAGCTCATGGACATAAGGACAGGAAGATAGAGGCTGGCTCTGAATGCTGGTACTAGCATAGTCCATTCTGCTGTGCTGGGGAGTCCTGCAGAATGAACCATCTCCTGCGAATCCAAGCTTTACTCTGTGGCAGGAATGTGCAAAATTAATTAGTATCACTAATACTGTTCTGAAATTGAACAGTTTATTTGAACTAGGAGTATATAACTGAGCAGGTAGGAAGTTAATCCTCTGTTTGCCCTTCTGCATGTCATGGCAGAAGCATGGCTGATAACTATTAGCAAAACATCTCCTCAAACACTTCAACTTCAGAGTAAAGCTTACAAATGCGCAAAACTTTCTTTTTTAAAAAGAAGTTTTACTCCTACATTTACTGTCTGCAGAAAGTTACTAATATCTGAAACTAAAAATCTGCAATTTATAGGTGTACTTCCCTTTACCATTGTAACCTGACACAAACAGCTTTTTAAAGCAACACAAAAACCCTTACCTACCCACTGATTATCTGAATCTCAGTTTTAGCACGGTTCCAGCTTTTCAAAAATCTGTACTACGATATAAAAGAAATCCTCCCATTTAAATTCATCTTTTGAAATAAGCTAACCTGTCTTGGTCAGATACACAAGCACAAAAAAAGCCATCACTTAAGGTTCAAAAAAAAAAACCCACAAAAAGTATGTATTTAAAAGCCATTCAAAGCACTGCACAAGCTCTTTTTCCTCTTAGTCACGCCACAAGCCGCCGAGAGAAGGGAAAAGATCTTAAAATGATGAAATCCTGTCTAACTTTAAACTGCATGGGCTTTAAACTAAGTATGCCTGTCCGTTACTTCTTTGTTTTCACTGGTCGGTAGTTTAATAATGAAATACTTCTGGTCAGTAAATAGCACAGTTCCAGTGCCAAATGTTTACACAAGGTAATGGAGCAGCTGTGACTCTGGTAAGACAAGGGTCACAGTGAATATCCTGCAGAATTACAGAAATACCTGCGGTCACAAAAGTAAAAAAAAGGAAAGACAAAAATTAACTATTGGGAGACTCGTACTAATTCATGTTGATTGTGGTTGTAAAATAGTTCTTGTAGCGACAGTGTCCTGCACCCGGCATTTCACACGGAGGAGCTATAGCAGCTACAGCTGATGCCTAGCAGCGCTGCAAACAATCCCTTGTAGCACCTAAGCATCCACAGGGATTTAAATGGTGCCTGGGCTTAGAAGAATCCACCCCAAAACACTGATGTCAGTCAGCAGTTCCCAAACATTTTGATATGGATCTTAAGGAAACTACTTTCAACAACAGTGATTCTAGCTGAGTGAAAACTACTGACATGAAGTAGTCACAGCCATGTTATGTTTGCCGTATGTCCTCAGCTTACATTTTTCATATAATATGAAAAATTTCCCCTTCTTTTATGACTTTTTTTTTGCTTCTCTATAATCAGTTTAGCTTAATAATTATTAATCTTGTTATGTTTCAACTTGATCTATCAAGTTCCTATTTATAATAAGGTTCCTTGCCCCCACTAACAAGGTCTAAACATCAATTAGCACCAGACTATACTGATTTCTCTGCCAACTTTGTGAGTTAAAAAAAAAAAAAAAAGAAAGAAAAATCACTAAAAAAATATTATCCAACAGACTATCAAGTGTTTCTTACAGTTTTTCCCCTTTGGGAAAACTTGTCCAGACAATTTTGAATCTGTGCTGTGTGAATGCTGTAATTATGGAAAATTCATAGTTATAAATGTCTGAATTTGCAATGAAAACCCAGCCAGGAAAATCTTTTCCACTGGGAGTTTCATGAACTTCTATGTCAAGCAACTGAGAGTTTACTCTTTTCTTAAGAAATGAGAACTTCAAGAAATCCTCACACCCTTAAGGTTACTATTCAAAGAATACATTCAAAGTGGATTTTTCGTTGTTTTGAGAAGATACATATTTTTAAATAACATTCCATATCTCTGTATTTGAAAAGTTAAACAATCTTGTTTAACAAACTGTAACACCGCAAAACCTGGACTTCCATTTCTTCTCCTTGAACTGCTATATATTTTATGAGAGTCCTCTGGAGGAGTCCAGATCTTCCCATTTAAGCTGATATCACTGCCAACTTCTCTAAATAACAGTGACTCAGGATCCCATCTTATTCTCGGACACCTTTCTCCTGAAAAATCCAGATTTCCTCACCTTCCACCCCAAATGCTAAATGCATGGCTTAACAGTTCTTCTGTTTTACCAGCCTTTCCTCGAATCAGCAATAAAGCCTTTCTAACAACTGTACTCCCTGGCCAGGAGGATGAGAACAAAGGTGCCCTCACACCAAGCTGAGCAGAACGTCCAGCGAACCTCACTGGCAGCTGCTACTGCTGGTAGCTACCCTGGGACCACCTCAGTGACAGGAGGATTTAGACTGAAAAGCATTCCCAGTGTCACCAGGTAGTTCTAGTAGCAAACTAGAACACTTTAAGGAAAGATTGCAATCTACGTAACAGAAAAGAAGAACGATTTCAGTATTACAGGCACACACACACATGAATCCTATGAAAAGATTATTTGAATGTTAAATATTAAGGAAAAGTCTCTGGGACAAATAATCTTTCTGAAGCTTTTTAAGTGTATACCCAGAACCACTGTAATTAAGGTGGTTTAGTTTTACATTGTGTCAGATGTATTGAATTTGCCTGTTAAGCAGCTTTCTACTTAGGAGGAACTTACTGTAAACTAAAAATTTGGGCAATACAACTCTATTTCTGAAACAGCATCCTTCTTAAAGGCAAATTTCTGGCTACAAAAGACATTTAGGGATTGAATTTGGTCTGTGCCTCTGAATGATTCCTCTCTGCACTTCATGCAGCACAAAGCAGAAGATTTGTGTTCCTGATGAAATGAAAAAGTCACCTTAAAGTGAATTATAAGTTAATTCAAAATAAACTCCAAAGACCAGAGAATTAATGTTACACATGTATATCAGAGGGCATCTCACAATTTAATAAACAAAACACTGACAAAACAACAGGACACTTAGGACCCCAGTCTTTTTTTTTTTTTAATATTTTCTAATACACTTAGAATCAGCTGTAAATCTTTAACCAACTGCTTTTCACTGTATGCCAGCTCACATTATAAAATGAATACATGGCTAGAAATTTCTTGGAAGTCATATCCACTGAAAGGCATGCTGAATTCTTCAGGAATCAGGCTGTTTACAGACACGCTGTTTCTGCTTTGCCTCCGCTTCAGAAACCTCTCAGGTATTCTCCTCTGAAATGGGACATCTGTCACTATTGGTGGTGGCACAGGCTTGTAAGTGCACAATGTGCTTTCTAGCAAGGTTTTTAGAGCCCATGTCTGGCATGCAGAGTCACGAAGCTGGAAAGAGACCATATTGCTGCACTATAAAAATGCATGAGATAGAGCCTTAGCTGTAGTAGAACATAAGGCAGGAGCCAACTGTGAAAGTCTCGCGCTCAACATGCAACACGTAACAACTCTCAGGCACTCTCTTCATAAATTTACTAGTTCTACAACTTTAATAACACCACATTTAGACCCTAGGGAGCAAGAAATATACAAGCTGTATTTTATACTGCAAAACAAAATGACTAGACGTTGTTCACATTTTTTATTTTTACATTAAAGAGTCATATGAAAAATTGTATTTTTAATTTTCCATTGTTTGCTCTAGAGGATTGGAGCAGCAAGCTGCAGAAATTCTGAGTATTAAATATTATGATGAAAAAAAGTCATTTATCATACAGACAAGAGCCAAACCTACCTATAGGAGAAGATTCATCCTAATACTTAAGCAGTCAACACTAAAAAAATCGAAAAGCAATAACCACCACCAGAAAGATAGTCTCACAATAGTTCTTGGAGAAACCTTCTGAATTTGAAAGGTACTTCTATGCAAGGACTTGGGTCATTTGCAACACACACAAAAAAAAAAAAAAAACACAGAAACTTATGCTGCATATGGGTTCTTTACAGATTTTGGGGATCCATTTTTGTGGAATCCATTTGTAATTTTATTACACAATATTAATATAAGTATGCATTCAGTTGTATTAAAAATATGCATGGCCCTTATGCTTTCTTAAATCTTTCAAAAATCTATGTTAAATTAATAACACTGAATTAACATGCTGTAAGAAACACCAAGATTTGGTTCCAAATATCTTTGGATGTAGTCATTATAGCTGTTCTTGTACTTCAACAGGAAAAGTATAATCATGATTGAAGAGGCTGTTAATGTTTTACATGAAAGTTCTTTGTTTCTCTTTTAGTTTATCTGGTTTTACAAAGGCTCATTCTGTTAATCCATCACACACTGATTAGTCTGACGAATGAAGCACTGACTTATGTCTGCATATTTCTGCAGTATAACAGGACTGGAATCATTTAACAATTAATCAAAGTCAGTGACACACTTAGGAAGGTATCATTTAGATTTTGGCTATCTCTTCAGTTAGCAAGGGCAAACTCTCAGACTCCTAGGAATGAAATATTGCAAGTTAAACTACAGAAATGACTTGTCTTGACTTAGAGTAACTTGGGTGCTTAAACACACATAAAAATAAATTTACTTCCAGATGGCATTAACAACTATACATATTTTCTTCTTTTCACTAGCAGTTTAAATAAACTGAAGGCCAACAACACTTAACCGTTTTTAGTCTTTATTTCAGTTAGTTATGGTCTTTCTTTCTAAAGATTTATACCAAAAAGTATAACTTACATTTGTTTTCAGTTAATATGTAATAATGGTCAAAATTATATTGCTCCTTTTGTCTTTTAATTCACTTTAAAAGCTATCATCACTATAAGATTACTTGCATACTGCTTTTGTTTTATAACATTTCAATAAAAACGAGGACTTAATATCTTTTAACATCTTTTAATAGATTCATTATTTATACAAATTAATTTACAAGGGCCTTTTCTTTTAAAATATGGAAATAACCTTATTAAATAATTATATAATTTGAAATTGCAGGAATTGTTAGTTTCATGCAAATATCCATATTTTTGTGTAAAATCTTAGAATTTTCTCCTGCTAAATGTAATATTACAATTTAAGCCTAAAATCATATTTAAGTGAATTAAATGAGTTCTTCATAACTTTATAACTTTGAAACTATAATGTTTGTACTATACAATAGGCTTAACCAATATTCAAAAGGAGTTAATAGATACTGAAAAGGAGAAACAGCACTTGCCATCTTGCAATTAGGGAATACTTGTAACTACAGACCCATTTGTGGGTGCAGACCCACAAATGAATCTCAAACAAAGATTAGTCAAGACTGCTCAAGAAAGCTATTTTAATATAAACCCCAATATACTTTTCTTACTGTTCTAGAAGCAAGTGGAATAATTTCTATTAGACAAAAAGAAAGGGCTGCAAAAATCTCAGATAACTTCTCACTTTAGTTGAGAATCTCAAGTGAAAACTCGTGAGGTCTCATGTAGTTTAGTCTGAACATATCCACAGTAAAAAGGAATGGGAGAATCTCTCGGAGAACCCATCACACACTGTGGGAAAAATATATGCATGATCTCAATCACTCCTGCAAAAGACTCCACCTGAATAATCTCAGGAATTAAAGGATTTTCAACTGTCCATCTTATCCTCTTGGAATTACGGTATTCATAAATCTGATGCACCTCTTTCACACGGATTGCTCCCACCTTCTCTGGCTCGTACACTCCTTGGAATCGCACTAATCCTCACGTTAAAAAGACTGAAGCTCAACCCCTTAAAGGGCCACCAGGCAGATTTCTTAGACACATATGGGTACACACTACTCCCCAATTTCTGTGGTTGCCAAGAGTCTAGTCATTTTTAAAGCTCTTTTCTACAAAATCTGTGCTGCACAGACCCAAACTCACTAACCTCCAGATGAAGTTAAAGGTATCTAGTTCCCTGTAAAGTCAGTGTCTCACCACATTCAGACTGTCCATGAAGACCCTTGTCAAGGAAGCTGCTCCTGCACTTCAACTGCTCTTGACTTAGTTATGAAGCCTCCAAATGAAGAAGGTGGCTACTTGAGATTCATTTTTAAATTTGCTTACAATGAACTGCAACTGCAAAATTCCAGATTCAACTAAGACAGCATAGATCTTCCAAACGCTCTCAGGGTTAGTCTTCATCAGCTACAAATGCTATTGCTTTATATCCGTACTCAACAGTATGGATAAAGCAAAGTCTGGGTGACCTGGCTATTAAATAGTCAAGAGTCAGGACAGCAGAAAAAGTGTCTACTCACCTTCCTATAATTATTAGTACTTAAGAGTTTGAGTTTTTTATTTCAGCAATTCCTCAACTACTAACTAAACAAGACTTTCCACAAATGAGACATTGCTTGTCTTTCAGTCCTAACATAATGTATTCTAGGCGATGAATTCCTTCCCACTGTATGCTTTGCAACCATAACATAAAGACTTAAAAAGCAAAGGAAAACGCAGTATTTATCCAGTGCCAGCACATCGAGCTTTTTTTTCATTGTCTAAGTAACACAGAAGTTAGGTGTTTCTAAAGGTCAAGAAACATACCCAGATAAGCAGCAACAGATTTCTTTTCACTGTCCCGCAGTAGCCCAACATTCCAACTATGATAAGGAAACAGCAAACAGCGATCATGACTGGATGGACCACAGGAAAATATGTCAAAATGAGAGCCTCCTCCACCCTGAAGCAAATCAAAACCAGAATCAAGAAAGTATAATCACACAGAAAAGTTACACAGCATAAAAAATGCAGCCTAGCCATTAAAGGGGTAAATTAGCGATGTACTGTATACGTTTCATAGAAATCCCTTCTATATGGCTTTAAAGTCAAATGCTCTTTTCAGGTAGCAGAAGGCAAAGCTGGATATCTCTTTGGGGCAAAGGTCCAAATCCTCCTGTCCAACGGGTGTGCAGGATGCAGCACAATGAGGCTCTGTTCCATGACTAGAACTCCTAAAAGCACTGCAGCAATAGAACTAACAGCATTCTTAAATCTCTGGGCTGAATAAAGTATGCAAAACTATACAGTAATATGATTACCTGTTGGCCAATGGCCAAAAATTGATCCCTGTCAGGAAAAACAGTCACAGAAATAAAACAAGATTAAATTAGTTTGCATTTGTTTTTTGGGAAATTTAAACTTTGGCTAAAAGAATTTTACAAGATTTGTAAAAATACAGCTTTTGACCAAAAAAAAAAAAAAAAAAGACAATATCATAGCTCCAGAAACCTTAATTACTAAATATGCTACAGAAAATTAAGTACATATACAACAATCACTTAGCTGCACAGATTAGGAGGTTTAAGCTTACCTTGTTTCTGCAGTTAAAGTGAGAACATTATTCAAGTAGTCTCTCATCCAAGCAGAAACACCTAAGACACTGATGGACATCAACTAAAAAGAAAAAGTGAAGTTACTTTTTCATGCATTTTTAAAAAATTGTGAGATCATTCATCATATAAGCACAGGATCAATCATCAGTAACAGCTGTCATACCATCATTTATTTGAACAGAATATTCTTCCCCAAAATTGTGCTTGTATTTGTTTAGAACTGATTTGTCACCTAAGGATTTGGGGAGCCAATGGCAATTATCCTGTCTTCCACTATGGGTAACTAGTGCTTGAAATATCCCCCATCTCCCCCAGGGGAGTCACACCAACACTGTCTCAATTTCTGCCACTGCACAATGAGGCACGGAGGCAACAGAGGGAGGATTCATGCTACTACGATCAGTGACCCTAGCAGAGCTCCCAGACAACATCCACCTATCTGCATGAAACCATGAAGCCACCTGTGGACACACAACCTGCAAAGAAAAATCTGAAGGGTGCAACAGCACTGATATACTGACACATAGGAGAGGAGGTAAATCCTGTGGATAAGTCCAGGAGAATCACATTTTCTCTCCTACTGTGGCAAAGGCTGGCTTTGTGGCCTTGAACGTATCATGAACTCTGTGTCTGAGCTTCCTGAACTGTAAAGTAACAATAAAACTTGTTTCTCTTTTCATTTAGGTAAAAAAAAAAAAACTCAATAAAGTGTTCTGATGTCAAAATACAGGTGCCCAACCAATGCCATCACTAGCATTTGTCTAACTCCCAAGCATTTGAGATGCATGAAACCAACATACTTCCCAGAGTATCCTGGGTACTGTTCCCACAGCAAATAAAACCCTGAGACGGAGCCTACCTAGAACCGCAACCACCTTGGTAGAGCTGGGTTTCTGTTACCTCATAACTTTCCTACATGTCAGCACATCTGGGAGCTTCAAGAAGTTTTTGCCCTTAATTTTCCTAAGAAACCAAGCCTGAAAGGCATGGTTGGAGTATCTCTACCACACGACACTGTCAACCTCCTTCACATTTTCTGCTGGCCCTCAAAACACTGCATTTCCTCCTGCACATGCTAAACGGATGGAGTCCTTCTCACCAGCACAGAAAGGCAGAGATGTAGGTTTGAAGTCCTTCTGGAGAAGGAGAAAAACACTAAGTCCCTCCACAAAATGGAACAAAGTTAAGGTTACTAAATATCACCATCTATTTCCCAAACCATTTTGGAGAATACAGCTGGCATAATTATACCCAAGGCGAGGATTTAGGCACAGAAAGCATGAATATCAACCTCATACAGGCACTTAAGTCTGACCTGCAGCTCTTAAGATGAGCCTGGCAAACACAGGACTGCAGAAGTATCACTAGCTTCAGCTTTTCCAGCTGACTAGCTCAGGGAGGGATTGCTCAGCATGCTGGTTCTTCCTAATACTATTCCTCTCACACATCTGTATGAAAGTATGCTAGGAAACCGCTGCACTGTTTTCACAGCTTCTAAATTCAAAGGAAACACTAACCTGCTCTTGCCAGTTGTCAGTCCAAAATTTACCCAAATTTTGTTTCCTCTGTCTTAGTTCAGGAAGCAGGCACTTCCAGAACAGTGTTTCTGCTAAATCAACATACAGAAAATATGGAGGAGTGGTAGCACCTCCTCCAAGAAGGATTTTCACTATCCCTTCAATGGTATTAGCAAGCTTCCCACACACTTTAATGCTGCCCCAAAGTTATGCATAAGAACTAGTTAAACCTGGTTCAAAACTAACATTTTAGAAGAGTTCATGTGTGTCTCTATCAGCTTCTTGGAATGCCTGGCTTTACTGGCAGCACGCTCGCAGCAGGGTATTTCTGCCTTTAAGACTTCATAAGCTTTGGTGGCAACTGAACTACTTCTCAAAATCCCTGCATAAGTACTGCATGCTGCCTTGGTCCTGCACAGCGCCAGGAGGAGGTCTGGGTGCTTCGTTTGTTGCCTGCATATTGCTAAGAAGTTAGTGCAGACTAAAACTCTATTCCATACATGAATGTAAGGGCACATTTCCGTTAGGTTATGTGGGATCTGCTTTGGTTGGTGAAACAGTAGGAGTGAAGAGCATTTGCTGTCCTATTTAAGTGATAATTCAGGAAGATCTCTTCCACTCTCTTTAGCTTATAGTAAAATATTCAAAGTAAAGATAAATTGGGCTACTGTGCTTTACAGAAACAGTTCTCAAAAAGAGGACAGAGTCCAGCCAAACAAACCAAACAAGAACACTCCCTGCCAACTTTCAGGAAAAGTCAGAAGGTCCTGCTATGATAGCAGTATCAGAAATAAATTTCACTTGCTAAACAACATTCTTTCCTCCATATTACACTGGTAGACTGCCCAGGCCCAGCTCTCTGTTGGGAGCTTGCAGGCTGCCCCTGCGCTGCTTCTGCACTGTGCATGTAGCACTACGTTCCCACCAAATGAGCGGCAGTGGATGCTCTGGAAGAAAGGAAAGTTGCTCCTTCAGACAAGGCAAGACGCAATAGGGAAAAAAAGAAAGAGTGTGCAAATTCTGAAGAAGCTCCCATATTAACTAAATAAAAATAAAAGCAGTGAGTGGGAAAACAAAGCATGATAATGAAAAAATCAACAATACTCTATTTTAGTACATACAAATCCAAAAAGTTTAGTAGTTTTTAGGCACAAAAACGCAGGGCTGTGAAAAAGGACATACATCTCCTTTTGACCAGCAAAAGCAAACATCCAGACAAGAAAACTATGAGCACTGAAGGGTACGTTTGCAAGACCAGTGTGTCCTGGGCAGTGACGGCACTTATTCTAGTGATAAAAGACTGTTATCAAGCATTAGCTCATATCCATCAAACCTGACTTCTCTTCCCCTCCACTCCTTAGCCACAAGGGAATTACAACAAAAACAAGAGATAAGCACACCCAAATTTCACCGTCTCCAACTTCCCTGTCAAAATGCTGCTGAGTAGCAGCAAATCTGCAGTTGGCATCACTGGAACTACGCAGATTAACTTCCATCAGTGCAACCCAGCGCATGTGCTCTGGGCAGGAACAACTCTTCCAGAAAGCCTGGAGCGCATCCCAACCTTACCAGCAAAGGGCACGTGCATCTCTGCAGTTCACTGCAAAGCGATTTTCATGGATTCATAGGAAGTGGCATGATCCCAAATAGGGTTTTCACAGGTTTGCTTGGAGGAAGGACAAAAGGAAGCCTGAAAAATTAGTAGGCACCACTTCAGCCGGTGTTTCACAACAAATCTATAGGTAAAACACTGAGCACTTCAAAAGCTCTATCAAGTAATCAGTATGAATTTAGCCCTAAATAGAAGGTCACAAGTTTACAAGAAGCAGGGCTACCAAAGTGATTTTTTTCCCACATTAGCATTCACATCACCTCAGTAAAATGTCTGCATCCAAACTTCTCTGATGACGCCCAGCCTGCGATGCTGTAAACATAGTATGACAGCAGGCAGTAAAACACTTTTGTTATAGCCGGCCGCACAAGTCACTGCCTGTTTCATTCTAAGCTGTCACAATATGAGAGGGAGCCGACAACAACAAACCAACGGGTTTATAAAATTGCATATTCTCATACTCTATTTTAATTACATTTTCACCTGACTAAAAAAAAAAAAAAATGCTGTATATTTTTAAACAAGCTCTCCAGAAATCAACATGCATGTCATACACTAATATATGCAACTTCTTTTCCACTGATTTACACTTTGAGAATGCTTTCACAACAACCATAAAAGCTATATCCAGAAACTTACTCAAAATATCAGAAGTGGCCAATTCAAAGCACAATTTAAATCATACAAAAAACAAAAAGCATACATATATTTTTATTCATTAAGCATATATTTTAAGCCTTTGTCTTAAGCCTTTAAGCCTTACTCCCCTACTCAGTGTCTTTGAGGCCATCCCAAAATAAATCTGTATTTTCAATTATTAAATGACCATGAATTTCTAAATTCAGTGAAGTAGAACTAATTGCTCTAGGTAGCTGTTCACTGTTGTCACTGTCATCATCTTGTTTTCATTAAAACATCCTAACACTTTCACTTTCTCAAATTTGAGAGGTTTTTTCATCATTAAACCTAAGGAAAGATCAAAAATAAATACCTCCCATATTAAAAATCACATGCAGTTCTTTTTATCAAAAAAAAATGAGGCAAACAACTTCAGTTCAAGTTCTAGTACCCATACCAAAGGTTGGATACCAGCACTATATAAGACCTTGCATTCCAGAAAGAGGTCTGCAACTCCAGTGAAATTACTTACAAGATACAGTAAAACTCTGCATGAGAGAAGCTGCCAAAGTGTCCTTTAATTTTAGTAGAGAAATAACCCTTGAGAAAGTTTCCATCTAAAATTGATTTGGGCTATTTGAGCTGTGGCTTACCAAAAATAAAAAAATAAATCACTACAAGGTCATGAACACAGCATGTTGCAATGTTTTCACAATTAAATAAATTCAATGGCCAGATCCCTGAACAAACACAGATGACTGAGTTTACCAGACAAACATGGACAACTCTTTTTTTTTTTTTTTTTTTGTGAGGAAGAGGTTTAGAGTGAGGAGATATCTTGTTTTTTTCTGTATTGCCTGGAAAAAGCATTAAAATATTTATGGAGAATGGACTACAAAAATTCACCTCTTCCCAACAAAGTACCTTTTTTCTGAGGTACTTTTTAATCTCATCCCAGGTCATACCTTAGTCCCCCCCGCACTCTCAAGCAGCCCAAGCAGGGACTTATTTGCACTTTGCTTCCAGGTTTGCTTGCACAGCTGCAGGCAAGGGAACAACCCAGCCCGTGGCACCAGCTGGAACTTGCACACTCTGCAACGAGGCAACTGTCTGAGCACTGGCTAAAGGGGTCACCCTCCCAGCAAGTTCTCCAGTGACTGACCATAAAAGGCGCCTGCAGTAGCTCAATTAAAAACAAACAAACAAAAAATCAAAAACAAAACTGTGAAATGAGAACTTAAATGTGCAAACAGGTTCACATGCAGTTAATCCAACAGCAGGTTCTTCTCAATGTCAGACTAAGATAATACCTGTTCCAAGTAGGATAAAAGCTCAAAAGGAAAAGAGGGCACAGAAACTGTGGAAACTGTATATATTCCTGTACACATCCTCTTTGACTACCTACTCACTGCACTTGATACTCCTTAGGTCAAGCTTCATGACACTTTCCTCAAAACAGGAAATAACCTTCTCATTGTAAAGGAGTAATCTCTCTGGAAAGGCAAAGGGACATGTGGCTGTTTGAGTAATTTGTAGCAGTGTAGAGTCCTCAGATTCTCGAAAGGACATAAAATTTCCAAAGTAGAGAAAGAGTTTCTGTAGTTAGTGAATAATTAGGAAAATAATTTCAATGGAAAGAGGTACTGAATGAAAGAAAATACCTATAGTATAGATGGACCTTTCCATTTCTGCTGGAGGTCATGGCTTATTGGTATAAACATCTGGTTTGAAACATTTTTTCCCTTCAGCTATTGGCTCAAATCTTCTCTGCCCTAATTTGTGCCTTTGTCCTCAAGGTGGACTTCCCTCAAAACATCTGTGATTTCACTGACTTCCAAATGCTAGTTAAGGAACCTGTTTTTATTACTTCTAACATACAGGTGGGTTTGGGGGTTATTTTTTTTTTCTAACCAGCATCACACTAAGCCACTCTGCTTTTCAGGGCTGCTTTGCAGAGACTGCTTTACCACTTCACTCTTGATAGTCCATCGAGGTAACCCCATGAGGATACACGGGATGAAAGGTGCTGCAGAGGTAGATGCAAAATTGAGTTATGACCAAACTCTGCTTTACTGTGTTAAGACATACCCAGGTTATGTATTGCTTGTTTGCACCTTCCATATTCCATCAGTAGACCTTCATAAACCAAACTTGATCAGTCTTTTCTCTGCTAGCAGTTTACTTTATCTTTTACAAATTCACTTCATTTCATTCTCCCTCATCCACTTCAAATACCTTCCTGCAAGACCTTTCTCACAGAGTAACATATTATCTAAGAGAAAACAAAGAAGTTACTTAAAAAAAATCCCAAATCTGATTAGTTGTTTTTCTAGATCTCAGGGTCCTCAAGGCTGTTGCTTTTGAATCTGAATTAGGCTTTTGTGTGCTGCTATAATAATGTAATGATGTTATATAAATAATGCAGCCTACAGAAATCAAAAAGTAAAAGGTTTCTCAAGATCAGTATTAAAAGCATTGCTAGTTCTTTAAAACTCCTATAACTTGTTCTGCTAAAAGCATTCCATTAAATGACACTGTATTCCCATAAAAGCTGAAGTTTCTTTCTTGTGTGGCTTGTAGATATTTTCTTTATACAAGAGTACTAAGAAAATGGATTTTAATTACTCATGCCTATAGTAAGTAACTAAAAGCAGAGTGTATTGGCCTAGGATAACCTCCATGCTTCCACTACTGTAGGTACCCAACAACGTTAATTTCGACAGATATTATTAGTCATTTAAATTGTTTTAAAATTTGGCCCTAATTTTATTCATGCCAGATATCCTAAAGTCCCATCAATATAGGCGATATTTGGACAGCAGAAGAAATACAACTCTAGTAGCTTCCAAATAAGATAGGGCAGATCAACAACTTGGTCACAATAAAAATGGAAAATGAAGCAAAAAATACAAGATGCAATGCATATATTTAAGCTTGGAAAAAAAGAAGGAAACCTGCTGTTTCCAATCATCCTTGAATCCTTCCTTGGGCAACACTAACATTTCTCTACTGTATTTTCACAGATGAAACATATACCCAAAACTAGAAGAGTTAGGAATGTGCAAGATGGTTCATACAGGAAGACTAACTGGAAATTTCCTGTTCTTTCATTTTACCTGATTTTTTTTTTCAGCAAACCCAAGCTTAAGATACATGTAACAATTTCTGCTACTTTCAGGAACATTTACTAGCTGTGATCACACAGTCCATATTAGATGGTGTTGCTACATCCTAAGATCTAAGGTGACCGAAACCTTATGCACTGCTCAACAGAAACAGTATAACCCTAGGCAGAGAAACACCCTCACAAGGTGAGGGATGAAGCAACATCCCTGACATGGCTGGAATACCCAGGGGCACTGTGAATCATCTGTTAGAAGAGGTTTAAAACATATGATATAGTCACCTGCAACTTAATATTTTTATTTGCGCAATCCACTCTGGTACAGTTATCCTCAATTACACAGGACATGCAAGAGTAGCTGTTCTTCCCTTTCATATCACAGACTCACCAGGAAGAAAGTAAACTGATACAGTTTTCTAGTGACCAAAAAATATATATATATATTTTTTCCTGCAAGTTAATTATATTTTCCCTTTAAAAAAAAAATAGATGTTGACAAGGCAATTGTTCAGTTTGTATTGCTATCAATACCTAGCTATTTCAGCTATGATTTTCCAGAGTATACAAGCTGCCAAGAAAAGTAAAACAGGCTTGTGCATCCCAAGGATACTTCTTTCCTTAATTGCCTACTATTGCAAACAGTTAGGGCACTGAATTTTCCCCAGTTATTTCCAGTGTTATTTTCTAGTGCATGTTCTAATACACTTTAACAGCTACTGCCCCTCAATAAGCTCTTGTGTTACACCTGAGCCACTGTAACAGGTTAACTGTGCTCTGTGGCTGAAGTCTTTCTTTAAGACACAGTTAAGGACTCCCTGGTGCGTCCTGGGGCGGACATATACCCTATCTGGTTTCTTAGTTGGCATCAACAGGAGCACTGACAATAGATTCATTTACCTTTTAAAAGAAATTGTTTTTCAAGATCTTCCGTAGGTCGCAGTTCCAGAAGTACCAAAACTTTCACAAAACCTGTATTAAGGTTGCCCAGACATTTTCTGAAGCAGTAAAATTTATTGGTTCATTATCAAAACAGAATGAACAATTAAAACAGATACTATTCCAGTTGATTACTTACATGTAAGCAACCTTCAGGCCAGAAATGCTTTTTTAGCATAACAGACACCAGTTTCTCCCACACACAGCCCTACCACTCCACAACACAGCTCATTAGCTAAGCCCAGTAAAAACAGTTTCTGGCTTTCCCAAGACAAAGCCTGCAATTGTACACTTATGAGTAATACTCTGGAGAAGCTACAAGGATCACAGCATAGCGAGTGATAAACTTCTGTGCTTTCTTTGACGCTGACAGCAGCCAAAATATGAGGACATCAGCGTGTTATGGCAATCATCCACATCTCAAGTTTTTCAGCCAGATGGATGGGCAGATTAGCCAGTTTAGTTTAACACCTTCTTAAGGAGCTTCGTATGCACTAGCCTGCCCTCAACAGGCAGGTAAGGAATGCTGAATGCCATCAGAAACATGCTGGAACATGCACATGTGACACTCAAAACAGTTAAATATGCCCATTTTAAAACTAGATAACCAGCCTGTAGCAGATACCACCTTACCAGATACAGTGGCTACAGGCTCTGGGAGTTTTTGTCAGGGCTTCAAAAGTAAAGATAGCAGCAGAGTTGAGGCTATTTTTTTCCAGTTTGAAGGAGAAAACAATCCTTTTTGTGCAATATATGATTAGTCTGATCAGATCTTCCAGTGGACAACACCACAATGAGAGCATCCTTCTATTCTGGCTAGGATCCTCAAACCATGACTTGAAAATGCCAACATCTCTTCCTGCTGATTGCTTATAGGTCACATGCAAGCAGCTTTCAAGACAGAAACCTCAAAAAGTTTAACAAACACTAGTCAACAAAGACGTTCATACATCTTCAATGTCTTCAGCCAAGTACTGACAGTTGGGATAGCAGCTGGACATATTAGCAATGGGTCTGAATTTGTCAGGAGGCAAGATCCTGTTGAATGAAAGGAAGCAGGAGAAGGGGAAAAAAAACAAAAACAAAACAGACACAAGAATAAGCTTTAAGAGAATTAAACATACACTTCCTATAATGTAAGGGTTGTACACTCACTAGAATCACAGACACATTGCTCTAATGTATTTTAGGTATTCTGCAGTAGTGTTTTATCTGCTAAGACAGAACCTAACATATTCGCAGCTCATGAGGAATGTGGCTGCACATTTTCAAGTAGTTGATCTAATCTAAACTTCCTGCCATCCAGTCCATAATCTGAACTGGTATTTATCAAAGTAAGCACTAACATAAGCAAAGGGAAGCAAAAACTTCCCAAGTGGGAAGAAGAGTAAAAGCAAGGGGAAAATGTGGTTTCCCATATCCCCATGCCAGTGGGCAACCACCTGTTGCTAAGGGACTATTTCACATGAATATTCCAGCCAGTGAGGTAAAAGTTCTTGTATTCAGAAAAGTCAAAGGTAAAAGCCCTGCTGAGCCCAACAGGAGAAAGTTCAAACCCTGAAGGAGAATGTGATAGGGGAGATTTCCCAGGATGATATAGGCTACAATAAGCAACTAGTAGCAGATTTGTCTTTAGCTGTGAAATACACATCTGAGCAGGACCAGATAAGAAAGCAATAATGGTATTATGTACACAGTCCTCTCCTTCAAACAAATGTCATTTAATTTTAATACATTTAGCAGTCCACCCACCATGCATTCTGTTTCTTACCACACAATTCTGACAGACTCACTTTCCTTTTTGTCTCAAGCTGCTGAACAGTTGCATGCATCTGCTTTTAGAAAAGTAAACTATGAACTCCAAACAGACTGGCCAGTTTCACCATTTTATTTCTAACTCCTTTAATTATATATATACATAATGTGGAAGACAGCATTATTTTCTGCAGCATCTCTGGTACAACTTATCTGCCTTTACTGGCATCGTTTATTATTTAATTACATATTCACACACTTCGGCTTTATATACGTTTCATTTAGCTGCTTGGGTGCATTTGCCTGGGTTCTACCCTCAGCTAGCAGGACTATGTACAGGCATTTTTGTATATTCTTGATTTGAAGATGAGAATGAGAAGTTACCATTTTCTTCCCTAGGACTTCTTTTTATAGCCCAACGTGCTTAGAAGGTCCCCTTTCCTATACAAATGACTAGGAAAGATTACACTTCCTATTTAAGCGTGTCAGGAGACATCATTATTAAAAAAAAAAAAGAAAGAAAGAAAGAAAAAGAAACCTGAAGACTAAGCAACAATTTCTATCCACAAATGCTTTAAATAATTCTTGAAAACCATGAATTAAAAGTGGACAGAATAACAGCATCACCACATTATAGGAATTGCTACTACTGTTGTTTTACTGCCAAGCTCACAAATGGTCTATAACTCCGTGTCTCAAATCCGCAGCAGAAAAATGGGCAGAATAACAAAAAGTCAGAAAGAGGACTCTGACACGGAAAAGAACTTAAAACTCTAGCAAAGAGGGCAAACAGTTAAATCACCTGGGTGAGACAACAGGCACCTCTCCCTGTTTTTCTGATGTTTTCCTCTTCAGCCTGTTTCCTGCTTACTGCCTCCTCCTTTATCCAGCCTTAACCTCTTTAAATTTATGATCCACATCCAGTCTTTGTCTCTTTAGAGAGGAACTGGGACACAACCCACTAGTCCTTTCCAAAGATAAGAGCAGAGTTTCCTATAGACGCGGGGAAGCTCAGGACTGACAGAGCACTCTGTTCAAGAGTCAAGGCCCTCATCACCGCACAATGGATCGAGTGACACAGTGTCACTTGAGGGGCTATAACCTTGCTATGTATAACTTGGGTACCACTTAAACAGCTGCTGCAGCTGAATAATAAATTTGATGAATACAGAAAGCATTGGACAGAGAGGGAAGTGGAGTGGACAACTGGGGTAACTTGGAGGGGACAATGGCAACGGTGAGTTAGGACAACTGGGGTAAATTGGAGGGGACAACAACAGCGGTGAGTTACGATGTTGGTGGGGACTGACGAGAACGGCTCATGGCAGAAGTCATGGGAAATCCAGAGAAAGAACAACCAAGTGCATTTTCACCATGTGGGCATCCGGTCTCTCCACTATAACAGCACATGAGTAAAAGTCACGAGTTGGGCCCTCTTGAACACTTAAACCCTGGTAAACTTCATCTTAATCAAAGGAAATACAGCCCCTTAGATGTTGTATAATACCCAGTGAAATGCACATATCATGTGAGAAATAATTCCACATCCTTTTAGGAAACAAAAGACTTTCTCATCAGCTGTTACCAGGCCTTATTCCCTACCAAACAGCTAACAAAACACTGCAGATATAAAATACTTCTTGAGATATTTTACATCCCTGCTAAACACAACATATAAAGTTACATACTTTCAACAGAATCTCTCCCAGATGTGAGACCACTTGCACTATACAGAAAGTGCTGTTTTGCACCAAGAGCTGTTTTCCTCTCATTAAAAAAAAAAAAAAAACACTCCACATAGTTCCCAGTATTCATGTGATTTCACCTTAAACTCCTTATAAATTATTGTTATTCCCACTCATGTGTTAATCCCATCCACACATCATGCCCCCAAATCCTCCAGCATCTCACAGGCTGTGAAAGGGCACCACACGCCTGCTACCTATGCGTTCTCCTATAGTCATGCAACATAAACCTCAGTTATGCGGTGCAGCAGATGTCACCTGGTGCAAGTGACTGAGGAACCTCCTTGCGTCTGGGGTAGTGAAAGTTTAGGGTCACTGTCATCACTCCCTGCTGGAGAGCCTCAAACCCAGCCACTCTAAATGCAGCTTTGGCTAAAATGCTGAAAGAAAAAGGAATCACCCCAGGCCTCACAGGAGCCGGCTGGGATGGGTCACCAAAGGCACTAGAAAGACTCT
>JAUBNY010001047.1:550964-564059 GCA_032275445.1 Crypturellus soui
CCAGGGCTCTGTCACCCTCACAGTAAAGTTGTTCCTCATGTGGAGGTAGAACTGCCTGTGTTTCAGTTTATACCCATTACTCCTTGTCCTGTCACTGGCCACCACCAAGAAGAGTTTGGCCCCATCTTCTTTACATTCTGCCCTCAGGTACTTATACATATTGATCAGCTTCCACCTCAATCTTCTCTACCCGGGCCTCAGATCTTTTCTCAAGCTAACTGAACTCCTTAATTCCATGAAGGAATGTGCAGCACCAGCGATGGATCCATTGTGACCACCACTTCCTATGTAGCGCTTAAAGTGTGAAAGTGTCTATTTGGAGATATTGCCTGACAACATCTTCTAAAGATATTCAGATGTATTTCTATAAAGTGCCTATAGGCTTTGTCATCACCTGTCTTTTTTACACACATAATAACAGGAACACAAACAAGAAATTTAATCCTAAAATGTGAATCTGAATGGCCAAATATGCGCAATGTCTTAAAAGTTGTGAAAGTGGAGCGTATCATCCTTCAACATACCAAGATGTTGTTTCATATTCGCTGCATGATGAACGGAGAAAAACACTTGGAACACATGAAAAATAAAAGATGATTAAGATAAAGCTATTCTGAAGCCTGATTTTGCTATTCAACAGTGTTGTTCCCATGGTAACTCCCGCATCACATGGCACCTGTGTTACAAGATGCAAAGACATTTCTTAAAGGCCAAACTTCTGCTTCTTGTATCAGTATAGAGGAAATATTCTATGTCCATTATAAACTAGGACCTCCCATAGTTCAAATGGAACTTCAGGTGTACTTTATAAACAAAGTAGTAGACACAAATGGAAACAAATATTTGAAGTAAACAAAGACAAAGATTGTGTCAGGATGAAGGGGAACAGTGGGTTAAAGGGACAGCTGGCGAGTCTGTTACCCGATATGGCAGTTCTGTTCTGTGTTACTATTTTGTTGCTGCTGTGGCAAGGCAGCAAGTGATAACTACTAATAATTCACTGAATACCGCACGTGTATAGTCCAGCTGCAACCATGCATTCAGTCTTTCTGTAAATACAAAATCCCTCTGCAAAATCCCTTTAAAACTTAAGAGGCAAATCTGATAGGGTTCTACAGAAATGACTTTAAAACGTACATACAAGGATGCAATTTTTTCTTTTTTGAAATTACGCTACAGATTTATATGAGGATTTATATATATTTATATATTAAGCAATTTATATATTGCTTCCTAATGAAAGCTGTAGGATAAGTAAAAATATACAACGAGGTTACAGCTTTCCATTAAATTCTGTAGGTTTGCCTTGATGATCTCTTATTGGTCCTTTTCGTTTCCAGCTCTTACACCAAAGCACATGTATACCTTCATGGAAATTAGGCATTCTTTTCTTTCCCTATCCCTGTCAAATTCTGAACCTTTAAATACGATATCATATCAATTTAAAGGAGATAATTTAAGGAAAGATAGTGTAACATAGTATTATGGCCAAGATTGAACAACATAATTAACAAAATAACTATAGTTATTTGTATTATATATATGTATACACACACATATATGTATATATACATATATATATGCATGACATGTATGGGATGGATATGTGTTTGGAGGGGAGATGCTTAGAATTCAAAATTGAGTAAGTGATTAAAGCTGAAATGTTCAGCAGATTACATTTCTATTTGGTCCCAACTACTTTCTAAAATAATATGCTGGTGCTCAACTATCTTTTATAACATATTAAATCTTAATAGTGCATAAATGACAGTATCTCTGAGGCAGAAAGCAGACACAGAGCACCTCCAGACTCCACTTTAATCATATGTGATGCTAGGTAGGAAGTCTTTTGGCTCTGGCTATCACTAATTTTGCAGGGCCCTGTAATGTCCTACCTCTGAGGACTTACCTAGCCCACAGTTGCTTTTTCTTTAGCAGCTTCATGTGACCATATATCTTGCTGCTTATGTTAAACATTTAACAAAATGTTTCTATATTTTTGAAAGCAAAGATTAAATTTGCTTTATGCAATTAACTGCATAATTGCAGCTAATTGAAAATAGACAAGGAAGATCATTCACAACAGACAGATACTTGCATGGGTGCATTTAGTGCTAGCATGATAATTTAATCTTCTTCCCTTTTTTTTTTTTTTTCCGAGCTTGTTCCAAATACTGTCCCATTTGGCACAGAAATCTCCAGTTCTCTGCTGGAAACTAAATATTTTTCTTTCCAGGGGCAGACATTTTTAGTCAAGTTCAAGTAAGTGGCCCACAAGGGAGTCATCTCTGTTGTCCAAGCTATCAAGATACATTTATGAGCCAATATCAGTAAATAAAGAAGGAAAGCTACATCTGTCCTCCGGCACTTGAGGTCACTGAACAATTCTAGAACCATAAGTCACCAAATTAATGGAATTTCCCATTTGAATGATTAGGGCAAATTAGACCATAGCATAAGCCAAAATGTTGGATTTTCAGTGCATTCCCACAAAAAAAAATCCATGAATCTTTTTTGTTTGTTTGTTTCTGTCTGACATCTCTTACATAAATTTTCTGTAATTCTGTGAAAGTGTACAGAGGTTGAGGGAGAAAAATTCTTTGAATATGAAATACTGTGTGTCTCCCAATGAACTCTGCAGCCTACAGTGAGCCATGTGCACAGTATGAAACTAAAAAGAGACCAGGGCAGTTTTAGAATTAATTCTCTGTCTAAACAGGGATACAGCAGGCGCAGGAAGTGCTAGGAGTTCGCCTGTGAGGAAGCAGCAGGGCCTGCTGACAAGAGGCTGGCTTTGCTGGGAAATAATTCCCATGAGAAGCAGAAAGTATTCCACTTTCCAAGGCACTGGGAGTTAACCGTGAACACGGCCAGCCACGTGGGCAACTAGAGATGAGGAAATAAAAGTAGAAAAATGAGTGCTTCTTGGTGGGAAGAGTGTGTTTATCTCCTCTCAGCTGATTAAACTGCTGCAAAGGTCCCTGACAACTGAGACCAAGTGCCTATGAAAAGAGCAAGGACCTAAGGTCAGATGGCATAGCTGGCACAGCTTGGCCTGTACAGGTTAAATCTCTTTGTCCCTCTGAATATCAGAGTAATCACATCGTTCTTTTTGGAAACAGTCCTTGCCATGCACCAGTTCCTATACAGTGGAGGGCATAATTTGGGATATGCTAGCTGGCTAAAACTGTCCCAGGAAATATTGTAACAGTTTAACTGTATGAATGAATTTGTTGCTTATTTCTGGACCCATTTAATTCACTGGTACTGACAGCCACTGTTTGAAAATGCTTGTGTACTGACTTGGATCCTCTGTTTGGCAACCAGGAAATGGAACTTCCAGGGAAAGAAATCAGAACACCATGCTGCATGAGAGCATGACCCATGCGCCTTGGCTGACACTTCTGGCTATCGGCCCACAGCGTCCCCTCTAAGAAAACCTTGACTGTTGTTGAGCAGAAAAAGAAAGGAAAATTCCATGGAGAGTCCTCCAAAGTCATTGAGGATGACAAGGCTTCCAATGGGACCAAAAGAAAAAGTGAGTGAGATTGTCTATCCTTTAACTCCTGCTCTATCTCATTTTGCCATTGGAAAAGGTAACACAGTCTACATTTTTTCTAACTTGGGAAATCATCAAATGTCTTGTTGTGTTGATATACACACTTCTTTCACTTTTATCTCTATCTTATGAAGCTCAGCCTGACTCAAATTAACAAGATTCGTCCGACATGAGACCCAGCAGTACAGGCAGAGTGGGGAAATGGTTAACTCTTCTATCTCAAAGCACAACATTTATACCCAGAAACCTCTTCAAACAAGACTCTCTAACATATCTCTGAGTTATGACATCCTTATAGTTCATTCCACTCTATGGAGCTACATACAGAGGATCATACTGTATGAGAAATAAAATAAGAGTTATTTTAGCTAAATAAATGTGTTTATCAGCCATTGCATTTCACTACACAGAAAATAAATGCATTGTCCTGAGATCTAATGTTTATTCAAATATAAAACCATACAAATTTTAAAAATGCAATTATAAAATACTATAATCTATTCTAGTAAATTACCCGCTGTAATTTTAGCTCTAGACAATAATGACAAATTACAGCTCTCATTTCAAGGATATGAGATGCATTACATAATGCAGATCTATAGTGTTCAGAACCATTAATCATCATCATCTTCTGGCAGCACAATTTGTGTTAATCCTGTTTGCAAAAGAAGAGACCTGCTAAGACACTCCATTTTGCGTTTCTCACATTCCAGTAGACATTCTTTAGAATCAAGTATTTGTAATGTGAATTCATGTTTAGTCTCAAAATGGAAAGATAAAGAAGTGTTGGTATCTATGTTAGAAAATAATTACAAACTGTGTCTATTTTTATCGTTACCACGTTAATTACCAGTTAAACATTGTTATAAAACAACAACACAGTGTTAGCTGTGCACAGTGTATTGTTCAGTGCCAGCCACCGACTGTCAGGTTTCCTTGCTAACTAGAATCATCTTTAGTGTTAATGACTCCATGCTGGACTCCAAGTGTAGTCAAACTGAAATAATGTGAGTTTATAACTGGGTTTATAACAACTAGAAATAATTTTCTACCCTATCTACCCTATACTGAGGAAAGACGCTCAATATAATAATGTTGCACCAGAAAATGGCTTTCTCATCTTGTAAAATTTCTTAAGTTTTCTTAAATGATATTTATTAAATTAAGATAAAGCTTACACATGCACACACACGTCTAATACGAATATAAATATTTTGAAGAGAAAACAACCTGTCAATGCAGGGAATTTACTTTGGATGCAAAATATAGTCTACCAGTCCTTTCTCTCCATAAATATGATCCAATCACCAGGCAACCACCAGGAAAGCAATCCTTTTACTGTGTTTTTTTTTCTAAACAAAGGTGAATGAGGATTGTCGCGACTGTTAGATTTTTTTATAAATTCACTGCAACAAGACATGAAGCTGGGAACCCAACATCCCAGATAGATACAATAATCATTGGATCAGATCTATATTGCTTTATCTCACACCTCATAGGGCACGAAGCTAAGCTCAAGAAGAGAGAAGTTCAGGTCCCACTTCCAAATAAGACAAAAGAAAACTTGATTTTTCATATATATACATATATATGTGTATGTATATATATATATGTATACATCTCAAGAGCTTCAAGATCACAAGACTGTTACTGGCTATAATGCTATCTCACTCGGAGCTTTATTTTCCAGTAAAGATTCTGTTGAAGCAGATATGTGAATGAACATTTTCCAATGGAAAAAAAAATTGTTTCACTGAAGAATTCTTGGTCAGCTCCATTCCCAAGCACTATGCAGCAATCTTTAAGGACTGAGGCATAGCAGAAAATAGCACAAAATCTAGTTAACTAAACAGAGAAGAAAAAATGCATTTTGTTTTCAAATTGAATTGGAGTAAAAAGCATTTTGTTACTTTGCTAATTGGCAGTTAATTAACTATGAAGTTTTGTTTATTAATAAAAAAAAGTTCTCCTGGCATGTTAAAGTTATTGATATGCTGTGAATTCAAATTGTGGCCTCCCATGCAAGAACTCCTTTTATGTCAAAGCCTTTGATTCTTACAAATTCTCTGTGATACAGCAAAGTTAAAGGGCAAAACACCTGAAAAATGTAAAGACCAGACAGCTCTGCAACTAATACTGTATGAGAGTACTAGCTGGAAAATCTTTGAACTAGAACCTCTTCCTGAAAATTAAATCTTCTGTGATTAGGTTCTCCTGCTTAAGGGCTTTTAAAGTGGCATTCCTACCACTTTCTACACTGGAAATATATATTTCATTGAATTAGTACCAAGTAATATTATGTCCAAAGTGACTATGCAATTCTCTCCATATTTTATTTAAACACCATTGAATTACTGCAATACTGAAACAAGGAAGGCATCTAACAGGAAAATTCTCAATGCACAACAGCAACAAAGTATTGCTCACGTAAGGTTTAGACTTGATATTTTTTTGGTGGGGGAAGAGAAAATGGGCAAATAGATGAAAAATAGAACTGTGGATATGTAAAAAGACTTGAATCAAGATCAACCTTCATAGAGTGCCATGAGACTTACTATCTATTTTAGCAATGCAATTTCGAATTACTTTTGACTTGCTTACAGGAAAGATTTTTGCATTTATACAAACCTTCCAGCAACTTGTAACATCACTAAGGCATGGTCTGACTGCAAACCTTTAGTAGTTATTTAAAATGTAGAAAGGTTACCCCACCAAAGTATGAGATGAAAAACTATTTAGATATTAACTAGGGTGTCAGTCACCTTTTTTTCCTATATATAATGTAACACCTAGCATGATAGGCCCAAACATTTGAAACCACAAAACTGCATTTCAGAACAAAAATGATAGATGATAAAAACTTTAAAGCAAGCTGATGTAAGTCACTAGGGAGTAATAACAGTTCATTTGTAAGTTAAAATTTTTTTTTTAATTCTACCGCAGAAAATATATATATAAATCAAATATGTTTAGACTAAGTGAAATTTTCGAAAAATACAGAAACGCCACCTTAAAAGAGAAGGCTTCTGTGCTCCCAGAATTGTCTGTATTTTCATCAGTTGTACTATTTCTCTAATAAAATAATTATAATGGAAATTAGTTTCCCTGGAAACACCACTTGATTATATCTTTAGAGCTCAAATACACCAAACATATATCTTCGCAGCCCAACTACATCCAGTAATAAAATTCTGAGAAGCACTGTTTTTTTTTTCCTTTTTTCTTCACAAAATTTTGCTTAACATTATCACAATTTGGTTTTGGCAAAGAGATAGTCTTGTGCTCTATCTGGGTAATCTTATTCTTAGTTCCTTCAGTAAAGAGCTATAGAGTTTGGATTCTGCAATAAATATCTGTCCACTCCTAAAACTCTTCAATTTAAATTCTGTATTCTCTCATTTCTCAACTTCTACATATCTGTCATTTAATGATCATGAAGGAGAGGGTGATTTGTGTTTTTCTCACATATCTGACAATGTATGTCTAGGACCAGTGAATATTTAGGCTTGATCTCAACATCTGCATCCCTTCCTGTGGTAGCTGAGTTCCTCCAGTCAATCATAATGTCACTACCCTGGCAGATTTCTCAGAATATTTCCTTCTCCTTGCTGTCACTTTTGCCTTGTTGGATTTTGCTGCAGGGACAAGGGAGGCTATGAGCCTCTGAGTGAGGGATTATAGAACTGCATTAACATCACTGGTGACACAGGACCCAAGTTTAGCATTTCTTGGTGGAGAGCTACCAGACATGAACCTCTTCCCATCACTAGAATGCTCCAACCTCATGGAGATAATTGTAACTTACAGTCTGGTGGTTATAATAATAATAATAAAACACTATTATAGATAGTCAGATATAGACATTTGAAAATATAATTCAAGTGTTAAAATGAACATAACTTATTAAAAGGCATTATAAGACACAAATGCACAAGGAAAGGTGCATTAAATAATTTTCCTGTTAACATAAATTCTTGGGATTTTTTGTTTGATTTTTTTTAATTGCAACGCTGTATACTGGATTATATGGCATGCATGGAAATGCTGTTTGCAAGTAATTAATAATGTTCATCAATTGAGGCTTTTTCAATGATGAGGCACTCACATAACATTGCCTTCATGTGCAGAGTACGTATTAAGTTCATATTGCAACGTTTTCCTCAGTGAAAGGAAGGAAAACACACTATTTGGGACAACAGAGCCTTTAAGGAGCAACTACTGCTCAACTCTCTGAGAGATGAACTACTACTTCTCTTCCAGATTGCTTGAAATAAGTCATTTAATTCAAAAGAGGGAGGGAGTAAAAGGACAAAAAAAGAGGTGTTTATCAAACACAGAGAAAGCTTATACAACGCTTAATTTCCTTAGGAAGTCAGGAAAAAACACTTCAGTGATTAATATATAAACAGTGATCGCTCATATCCTGCAGACTTTGAGGAAATAACTGAAATCTGCAAATAAATTTAACTGAGTCTGCAGCAGACAAAATTAGGTAAAAGATGAAGATGTAATTGCCTGAGTCAGTACACAAACACAAGCTGAAAGATAAATGGCAGTTCCATTTTCCTGTTGACTGTTAAAACTAAATTAATTATCTGGGGTCATGGATTTGTTTCCAGAAATAGGAGTATGAATCTCAGAATCTGCAGGAGTTTGTAATATGTAGAAATGGAAAGTAATTTTTTAGATAGATTACCATGCAACCACAATACTTCTGGGCCAAATTTGCTCTTCTGCGGATCATTTCACAGAAGTGTGAAGTTTCTGCATACTGCTGCCCTAGACAAGGGTAACATTATTTATTGAATAGTCTCACCCTGCATTTTTTTTAGGCTCTGGCTTTGGATGAAGTTTCCCATTACATAAAGTTGATTGCCCAGAACAAATATGATCATGCTGTAACCCCTACATGGTAGTCAGTCTCAGGACAATTTAGTTATTTAACTAATGTCCTCCAATAGCCATGGTGTGTAGTACAGCTGGAATGATAGTTATTTCCTGCCCAGTGAGAATGAGGCTGTGGGTGATGCCCTGCAGCAGAAGAAGGGGCAGAATATGGAAAATTGTGAAGTTCATGGCTGCTGAGAGGGGCAGCTCGACTGCAAGAGAGGGAGGACTGGGAAGCACAGAAAGGTTACAGCTGAAGAGAGATAGCAACAAACAGGAAATAAGGATATAGTACAATAAAGTAGACGAAAGTCTGTCAGGAGACCAAGGGCCTGATGCTAACCCTGGCATTCGGACAAAACTCTGTAAACTGCTAGGAATGTTGCTCTCGACAGCCAGTGCTCGCTGCAGTGCACCGTGGTGAATGGATTCCGACCCGCCAGACAGCGCTGCTGTCACGCAGCGGCAGTGCCAAAGAACAGCAGATCACCCCCTCCCAGCGCTCCGAGAGCTGCCCGGGCTCATAAACAGGCTGGCATTTGCACACAGGCGCTGGTGCACCATGACTTAGTGCTGCCACTGGCTGCCACTGTGTTTTAGAGCTCAGTGGGGCATATTTCCCCTGCCTGGGAAAACCAAAGTGCACAAACCTATCCGCAGTAATTGGGACCTAGGATCATCAATCTAGGGATGAGCTAGATAGGTCCTTCCTGATTTCTCTTTTTTCCTTCTTGGAAAAACATCAAACAAAACAGAAGGAGTGTAGGTTTAAAAACACTGCATTGGATAAGAGGTAAAAATCAAAGTATTAATGGAACTACGCAACAGTGAGAGTCCGTATAGGTATAGGTACAGGTATAGAAAGCCCTTAAAAAGAATGTATCTTGCAAAATAGAGAGAACGGTTCTGGGAGTCATAGTGAATGGGAAGACAAAGTAATTGGATAGGATGGGGAGCTGGACAGGAGGAAGGTGTTGGACAGGAGGACACTGGCACATGAGCCTGCAAGTGACAGAAGAGAAAAAGAGACATCAGAAAGACCTGGAATGGGAAAGAACAGATGAGAGGGAGAAGATATAAAACTCTGAGCTCCACCTAAGAAATGTGCATCAGAACATAAATCCATGTGTTTTAATCATTTTTTTTCTGACAGTTGAAAACTAATGAAACCTATGCAAGCAATTAGCTTCAGGTAGATCACAGAACAACTGCAATATTCCTTCATGCCATCATTCTGCCACATGTGGTGGTACAAGATTTATGTGAAACATTTTCAGGACAAAAGTCATCAACATTATTAATGCTAGAGTTTACAACGTTAATAATACTAGAATTTATACCAAAAGGAGGAAACAGCAGCTCCTATGGCTTCCATTCTTTTCTCTATGCTAAGTAGTTTTACTGATGTATGGGGGCTTTTTTATGTGATATTGATAGCAGCTAATCTATTTTAAACTTGAATTCACAGCTAGTGGTTAGTTCTTTTTTTAAAATGTTATTTGCATCCCAATAAACACTGTCATTAATCTATGTTTGCCTGATCAGGAGTTGTTCTACATAGGTTGGTCTAATTAGGCTGTTCTAAAAGTCAGGTTTGTCAATAGAGTTAATTCTTTACATTTATACACAACAGGAAGTTTTTCACTCTAAAATGTTCCTTTTCTATAGCCTTCATGGCTAACCACTTCTTAAAATATCATTTTAAACTCTGTTCTGTCAGGCTGCTGTGATGAGCAGTACTTATTACACACTATCCCATTGAATTTGGTTGGCTACCCATTTCAATATACAGTGTGAATTAACACCGGCAGAAATGGACAATGTGACAGATTCTTCACTGGGAAAGAAAAAAAAAAAAGGACTACAGTTACAAAAAGGATATTTGCTTTTTCAACAGATATTGAACAAGGGTGAATTCTATCTTCACTTATATACTGTATTATTTCCTCCTATCCTCTGTTGTAAAGCACTCAACACATGACTTCTAAAAAAGCTTCCTAATTTGTTGCTCACACATTCTACTAAAACACTGAATGTAAAAGGAGCCTCTCCTACCTATAGATAGTGGTGCCCAGCCCCACCAAAATTTTGTCCTTGTCATTCTGTGGGCCTCATTTCCCCTTCCCACTAATGCTAAAGGGAAAGACTCAGGCCCAAGAAATGTGTATCTTAGTTTGCTTGGTATGGGCACCACAGCACACACGAAACACTAAAAAACCCTTTCACATTCAGTGAACATTTTGCTGGCTATCCCCAAGCCTGCAAAGATGGGCAAGCAGCAAACTCAGGCATGAAAAGGGGAGCATGGGAGACCCAACATCCTTGCTGTCCTGTGATTTTAATCATGAAGAAAATGGTCAGAATTTATTGCATAACTTGCTTTAGATTAAGTTGCTTTAGTGGCTCTTTTAATTATAGGGCTGTTTTGTACAGGACTTTTGTACAATATTGTTCTCTTAAATATCTGTTGTACACATATCCATTTTGTCTGCTACAAAGAAATGCTGTCTTTAATAGCACAAGAGCCACCACTTTATAGAAGTGACCCCATCAATTCAGATTTTCCTAAATTCACTAAGCTTTTCTCTAATATAAGATGGATATGATTACTTTAGCTATGCATTTGAATGGGCTGCTTCACCATATCAAAATCTTTCACTTTAATAGAAGTATGGGGATTCATTTCCCAAAAAGGGTCACAATCTTTGTCTTCCACATAACAAAATGTCTACAAGTAATTTCTCACACAAAAACTCAAAAATATTGTCATTCATATTCAAGTGTGTTAAAAATTGTATTTTAGAATACAGTTCTAAGACATAGTATGTTGATTCTTTCAATTGAGACTCCTGATTGATACTTACAGGGTTTAATTCTCATCCAAACACTAATCAGTGGTATTTAGGAAATTAGTCATTGCTGCAATATAGTCAATACTTGTTGAAATTAGTCAATACCTCTGTTTTAGCAGTGCAGACCAAATGGCTAATGGTGGAATGAATACGGAAAGTGACCATTTACGCATAACACTTCTTCAAGAACCTCATAGTTACTGCTATACCCTTTTTTCACCTATAATGAGGTAGGAATGGAAAAGAATGCTTGGCTATGTATATATTACGTTTTTTGAGACATAGCTAAAATGAAAATGTTCATAAAAGCCATAAGCAGAATTTATGCTTCATTTTCCCAAATCCAATCTTAAGTTATCACTCCTAATATAGGTACTTAAAGCATGAAAAAAGAATGCATTTTCCCCTTCATCGTGACACTCAAAAACATCCTGCACTTTTTTACTCACACTTGGCTTAGCCACTACTTCTTGGAAGCATATGGTATAGATGACAAAATGAAAAAATAGTGAAGACAGCAGAGAACTTGGAGAACTTCTCTGTTCTACTATGATGCTTGTTAAGAACAGTTAAGAATATCTGGGCAAATATGATTATTCCACGACTAGAGTAGAAAATATTGATAAAATTATGTGGCGTTGAAAATGTGAAAAACTTCAGCTCAAAACATTTAAATTCAATGAGCCTTATAACAGAACTCAAGTCACTTTTATCTAGTAGCGAATTGTTTTCCACACAGTTTTACGCAATTGCTCCACAAGACCAATTCCAAAGTCCACAAAAGTTTATGTTCAATCCTGTAACTGTATGACTCCCTATATTACTGTGACACGCTAAACAGTTTTGTTTTGTTAGTTTTGTTTTTCGCTTTGTCTCTCTCATGAGACACAAATCTGGGGGGGAGGTTGTTTTTGTTTTTTCTCCTGGAGTTGCGATGGTCCGTGCTCTGTGCCTCAGGCACTTCAGAACGGCCAGCATTTGCAAGTTCTGCCTGCAAAAGGGACCAGCTGAAAACCCAGACTCCTGATGGACACACGGTGCACTGGGGACCCCCAGGAGCAGCGGCAACCCACGCCGCCCCGCTCCCGCCCGCAGGCCCCGCGGCCCTCGGGGTGACCCTTGGCGCCCCGCCCGGCCCAGCGGCCGCCGCAGTGCATGCCGGTGCGCGTAGTTCCCCGCGCGGAGACTACACTTCCCGTGATGCCGCGGGCGGGGCGCGAGGCGCGGCGTGCGTCAGAGCCGCGGGCAGCCAATCGCGGCGCGGTGGCGGCGGGCGCCGTCAGCCGCCAATGTTGTTTTCGCGGAGTCGGGGCGCTGCCGTTGTTGGCGGCGGCGCCATATTGGAAGGGACGAGCCCCCGTTAGCGAGAAGCCCCTTGGCGCTGGCCCGGCCGCCGCCATGCTGTATCTGGAAGACTATCTGGAGAGTGAGTGTGTGCGGGACGGGGGCGCCGGGCCGCGGCGAGGGGAGGCGGCCGCGGCGGGCGGGGAGCGGCGGGGAGCCGCGGCGAGGAGGCGGCTCCCCCCTGCCCTCCCCTCCCCCACGGCAGTGTGTGACCCCCCTCCCCCCGCGTGTGCCCGCAGTGATCGAGCAGCTTCCCATGGATCTGCGCGACAGGTTCACCGAGATGCGCGAGATGGACCTGCAGGTGCAGAGTACGTGAGTCCCGCCCCCCCGCCGCCTCCTCCCCCTTCTCCTCCTCTTCTTCCTCCTCCTCCTCCCGGGCCGCCCCCCGCCACGGACGGCCCTGCCCGCCCCGAGGGCGGCCGCGGCCAGCGAGCGCAGCGGAGAAGGGGA
>JAUBNY010001047.1:564266-582527 GCA_032275445.1 Crypturellus soui
GCCCCGGCCGGCACGCAGCGAGGGGCCGAGCGCGCGCCTGGCGCCGTGGCGGCGAGCGGGGCCCGGCCCCCGGCGGCAGCGGGGCCGCGCGAGCACGGCCCGGCCGGAGCTTGGATCTGGCGCTTGTCCTGCTCACCACGGCCTTTTCGGAGGCATGTCCCAAGCTCTTTAGATCTTTGATCCCTAAGAGCAGTGGTGGTAGGTTGGAGTGTGAGTTATATCACACTCTTTCAGTGGGTTAGTGGCGTGCTGTGTGTGAAACCTTCCAGTCAACTCCCCTCATATGGCATGTGTCAAAATTTTTCTTAGCCCTTAGCTGATGCTTAAAAACAACACTCTGTTTTAGTGGTTTTTCTCTTCATCTTTCTTTATAGCTTTTACATCCTTTGTACCTCAGTGTTGCTGAGTTCTTGTCTTTTGATTTTTATTGCAATCTCATCTGTGACTTGTGTCAAGGCGCTAAAGAATGCTTCCCTTCTAGTTTGGTCTTTCTACTACTTAATGCACAATAAATATGTTCACATCCATAATGCAAAAGTCTTCGTTAACGAATTTAAATGATGAGAGGAATCATCAATACAAAAAAAAAAAAATGAAAAGAAGGAAGAGGAAGAAAGAGCAAGGATAGAAGTAACAAGTCAGTGTGGTACAGCAGTATGAAATGCAGCACCATATTTTTAATATCTAGGAGGATCTAATTTTTTGAAGCGGGGGTCTTCGTCTGAGATGGTCACTTCAGCAATCCCAGCTGGTCTGTTTAACAGCCTTTATTGATGCATATGAACTGCCATAAGTCTGTATACTAAAGTGTTGTCCTGGCTTCAGTGCTCTAGCGGAAGAATGTGAACAATAGCTCAGGAAATGAGCAATAAGACATAACACTTATGAAGTGAATGGCACCAGGGAGCACTAGGAAAGGGAGGAAGCAGAACTTAGATATTTTCAAGTGAGATCACAAATGTGTCTTCTCTTGAATGCAGAAGCAAGGAAGGCAGTTGTTAAAGTGTATTTCTGAGTGCGATTACTAGCACTGCCAAGTTTGCAGTACTGTCATTTCCTTTGCCGTAACTGGAAATGGCAAATGACACTATTGTATATTAAGATCAACTTTAGGCCCAGATTTAAAAAAAAAAAAAAAAAACCTCTTGGGAAAACTCTTTGACAGTGGTACTTTAGGAATTCTTGCACAACAAGTGACAAAACATCTCAAGACACTACAAAGTTCCACGACTCTTGTGTCTTCAATGTCAATTGCCAAACTGCCAGGTGAATATTCCATACAAACCAGATTATTCTGATGCTGTGAGATAAGTGTCTTCCTGTACCGAGTCACTATTCCAGAAGTGCTTGAAAACAGTGCTTGCTTATTCAGTGATGCTGTCTCAGAAACCTGCAAGAGTCTTAATGAGATAACTGGGCTGCTGCCAGAGTTGATGCTGACTTTGTAGTCTATCCTACATGGATGTAGTAGGATGACACGGAGTTTCAATGAAGCAGGTGCTGCTGCTTCTTGTCACTGGAAGAAATACAGGCAAACTAGCTGTTTCTGCTGTATAGCTTGGTAAAACTGCTGTGGGAGAAGTGAAGAACACTGGAATTATGACTTTGACTCTTGATCTCTGACTGAGACAGTTTTCATGTGGAGCATAAAATGTCTTCCTCTTTCAGTTAAAGTCTTGGATTATCCTCCAGGACTTCATGCTAAAATGTCAAGCACTGGAAAAAAAGTTCTGTTTTCTAACAGAGTTTCTTGCAACTGTCCTGCAAAATCTGTGCTAAGAAAGAGGATCTTTTCGATAACTGAATAGGTCTGTCCTGTGGTCGTGTTTAACAGACCTAAGCTTTCAGGAGAGACCAGATTTCTTTGGAAGTTTTTCTGTATGCTATTTCACACAGAGTGAAAGGTGCCATTGATTAAAAAAAATAGGTTTTTATTTTCCATGTGTGAGGAGCTGTAATAATTGTTGTCACCTTCTAGCTGTTTCGACTTTTGGAGTTAGGAGATAGAACATCTTATAGGGTTTATAGACCAAATTATAATCATGTGGGGCCAAAGCACAAAGCTTTTAGAAGCCTTCAGACAGTGTGACTGCTTGCTTCCTGTTTAGACTTCTTTTCCAGAAGACACGTTGCAAGTGAAAAGTGTATGTTCTACAGATTCTCATACATAACCTATTTTATACCCAAAGCAGTCGAAGAGTTTTCATGTAAATAACGTTGATGTGAGCCTGTGTAGTGACTGCTTTGTTTTGATATTAATTGCAATCCCTCCAATCAGTTGTTAGCATCGTGTTGGTTCTGATACTGGGCCTTCCCAGGCTAGGCGCAACCTAGGCGCAACAAATAAATATTCCTCTTGGATCTTCTAGTTTATATCATCTTTGGTTATTATACAGGAACAGAAGTAATTCTAGTTCTGAAAATTCACAAAATGAGAAAACCTACTGATTGTTTTGAAGAGTTAGATAATCCTTGCATATTCATGAATTTCTTGATCTAAATAGTTAACTTTCTGAGATAAAGATTTCCATCATGTGAGGCAGTTTCATTGCTTTTTGAGTATTTTACAGGGAGAACCTGAGGGGGTAGGAAGTTGATACATTGTCATGTTTCATTTGAAACTATTGTCTGGACAGCATCATTGGGAGTTCTGTGGAAACAGTTTTCACTACTGTCGTCTATCCTGAGACTAGTAAGGCTGTCAGAGCTGGTTTGACTAAGGCAGATGCTTGGTCTTGGGAATAAGCAAACTGGTGAATGGACAAAAGTCCAGCTGTTGAAATACTAATCTCAGTGCCTTTTTTTTTTTTTTTTTGAAGGCAGGTATAGGAAGGGAATCATTATTCCTGTCTTAATAAATAACCAAACCAGTAACTTCTAGTCTGACATTTTCCTTTCTTATGATAATTAGTTTTAGAGAATTGGTGGCTATATTTTTCCCCTTACAGTACTTCTCAGCTTTATGCATGTGAGAATTGTGTCCAAACAGCATCTTTTCTGTGGATTTACTGTTCAATTCTACCTTGTGGCAGTGGGGGAAATCATCTGAGTGCTTTCAATGTACTCTCACTCTTCCTATCAAATTGTGGAGAGGGCTTTGAATTAAAGGTGGCAGCTATACTCTTCTGTAGCTCTACCTCTTGAAACTATATTTTTCTTTTTTCAATTATTTGTTTTTTTATTTGACTGTTTGTCTTAAGAGAACATTGTTTCCCTCTCGGTTTGTAACTGGTTAGAAAGTTCCAAGGTTGGCAGTCTAGAGCCCTGGGTGAAGAGTTTGGGTCATGCTTTAAGTCACTACCACTGCTCTCAGGGACAAAAAACCTTTAGAACTTGGAGTCTTGCCTATCCTTTGCTGGAGAGCACAAGAACATTGATGAGAATCCTACCAGAATGCAATTCTCCTTCTTGGAAGTTAAGGTAAATCTTTTCCTCTGTCCACCATCACCTTTCTTTTTCTCCTTTGTTAGTTTGCACCTTAGTCCTGTCAAATTTGTTTAAGAAAAAAAAATCTACCGTATTTTGTAGTGTTTATGTGCCTGAGAAGATAAAACATATCTTAAAATCCTTTCCTGTGCTACAGATGCAATGGATCAACTTGAGCAACGGGTAAATGAATTTTTTATGAACGCAAAGAAAAACAAACCTGAATGGAGAGAAGAACAAATGACATCTATCAAAAAAGTAAGGATCTCGCAGGACTGGAATGCTTTTTTTCTTTTGCAAAAAGAAAGTAACCCTAGGCAAAAAAAAGACCACAATTAATGGGAAACTTGTTTCCATCCAGTTCAGTTCAGAACTGTGGCTTCACTTGGGCTTGCACAGAGATGCATAGAGCTACATAAGGGAAGAATGGCTGAAAGGCTTCCTTGATGAAGCGTTCATCTTTAGTTTTACCTTAAATGAACCAGTATTTAAAAAAATAAGGGGAAAATAGTGGTGATGATATCAGATACTCTGGTATTCTGAGCTCAGCCTTTTAATCTTTGTTTCTGCTTGTATGACATGAAGCTCCTTAAAGAAATTCCAGGCTTAGCTTCAGCATTCCCTTTGAGTCTGTAAATGTCATTGTATATGATATCCTTACGGTGTAAGTAATGTTAAGGGGAGAGGAGTGGGAAGATATATGCATTTCAGCTTTTGTTTTGTCCTTCAGGACTTAGAATTGGTAGTGGTAGGCAGTCACTTTACAAAACTAAAAAGCTTTTCTAGCCTCCTTCTCTTTATACTTTAGCCTCTTATTCAGCCAAGGGTTTTTGCTCTTTAGTCAGTAAAAACAGTTTTACATACACACTTATATAAGTATCTATGTATATATAAAATCAAACATCTGATTTTGCTAGAATAAATTAAAAAAAAATGCTTTTGACTTCAGTGGGATCAGAATTTCACATAGTGTTCACCTAAGATAAATTTCAGTGGAAATCAGGGCTGAAAAGACACTTAAGTGTATTTAAAAAAAGAATTAAAACATGCTTAAGTCTACTTAAAAAAAGTTTTTGTTCTGTGGATCTTCATTAATTAAAACAGAGTTCTAAGTTGTGTTGTTTTAGTTAAATTGTTTTATAATACATTTATATGAAAATCAAAGAATGATATTTCACACTGAATTCATACTATTATGCTGAATAATATAAAACAAACCCAAGACTTTGTTTCTTCTCTTGCAGCTTGTGGAATCTTAGTGTCAATGTCAACATATTGTGATTTGGCTTTTTTCTAAGGCATGATTTTAGCTGATTTGTTTTTTACAACACAGCTTCACATTCTCTGAAAACTGACTCAGATCTGCCTTTTAGGTTACATTTCACACTCCGTTACAATAGTTAAAAATAACAGAAATTATTTCAATTACGTGCATCATTTTAAAAAAAATCTCTTCATAACAGGATTATTATAAGGCTTTGGAAGATGCAGATGAAAAAGTACAACTGGCTAACCAAATATATGACTTGGTAAGTAGACAGAGGTGGATTAACTAACTTTGCCACCAAAGATTTCAAAACATTTTGATAAGTATTTCAGTTTTAAGTATATCTAATTTACATTTTCTCACAGTACAAAATTTGCAAGCTAGGCTATAGTAAAATACAATAGACAAAAAAAGCTGGTGTTCCTTGTCTACTTTTTTTTTCTACTGCTTCAAATTGATGATGAATATAGAAACTTAACCTGTTTCATTTGCTCAGCTGGTAACTGCAAAAACACATTTAATTTGTAGTAATGCAGTGTACAGATAGGTACAGTATTCTGTTTGATGACTACAGATGAGCAAAATGTTTAAAGATCAGTGTTTATTTCCAAGATGCTCAGGGTTTTTGTTTGTTTGTTTCTGTGTTTTTTTTTTCCCTCTTGTATGTAAGAGCAGGACATACATCACTCAACAGCAGAGAAGTCTTTAAATTTTCAGTTTAGAGACCCAACTACTCAATACTTCAGGCTAATGATCTATATTGTAGTTCAACAAAATACCCTCGATTTCTACATGTAGCAGCCCATCCATGCATGTGCTTTCTATTCCTTCTTCTGCACCCATAATCACCATACCTCCATGCCTTCTTTTTTTCTCCAAAGAAACATTTAACTCTGTATCTTGGAACATGACGTATAGTAAGGAGGGTGTCTGGCTGGTAGGTCAATATGCAGCCTTACTGTGCTGTGATTGTCTGGGCAAGTGAGGAGCAACCTTTTAATGTTATTTCTAGTGTTGCTGCTGAGTTCAGGAAATTCAGATAACCAAGTTATGTTTCTGTGTGTCATGCTCAGTGACCCATGCCAGAGAATTGCTGAAAGGGATTTGAGCAGGCTCAAGACTAAAGGTGTAACTATTATAGTTCCAGATTGGGTGTTATTTGTTTTTGATTTGTCTCAAAACAGGTAGACCGTCACTTAAGAAAACTGGACCAGGAACTTGCCAAATTTAAAATGGAACTTGAAGCAGATAATGCTGGAATAACGGAAATATTAGAGAGACGTAAGTATGCTTTCTTTTCGTAAAGAACATTGACGGATTTTCTGTCATTTTGAGAAATGAAAATACCATAAATTTGTTAGTGGCCTGTAATATTTTCACTATTGATCTCAAGTTTTAGTTCCAGCTTCAATGCTAAATGCTAATTGGCTAGGTTGAAATGCAGATGAATATTTAGAATAACTATTTCTTTTGCAAAACAATTGCAAAAAAGAAAGCTGCAAAATAAGTGTTTTGGTGAAGTAGTAGCTGGACTGCCTATTACCTCTTTAAAATATTTTTTTTAATAAGATGAAAAGTAGAAACCTCTTTACATGTTAGCAATCAGGGTAAAAATGTTCCACCAGAGGGCAGCCTTTTGACTAGTTGATAACATGGTTATATTTGCTCAGCCAACTGGCCTACGTGCAGCTCATTGGAATGGCTGGCACGATGAGGCCAATGTAATCGTGTCTTCTCTTTATTGCCTCTGGGTTTAACTTATTGATTTCAATAATTGTATGGTAGCAGTCATCAATTTTTAGTTTACTCATTGGCTTCTTTTTGTACTTTGATAATGATTTAAACTCTGGAGAAAATCATTCTGATTAAAATAAGTGCAATTGCATAGTGATTTGATAAAATTTTAAAGATTCACATAGTATGTAAAAGTAAAAATCTTTTCAATTATGACTTTCAAACTTTCCTCTCCTTTTTGACTCTGTGTTAGGATCTCTGGAGCTGGATACACCATCACAGCCTGTGAATAACCATCATGCCCATTCGCACACTCCAGTAGAGAGTAAGTTCTTCTGGCTTAAACATGTTCACGTTTAAAGTTTTCATACTTGTTTTCAAGTAATGTTAGAAAAAAAAATCCTAAAAATTATGTGTATTTTTTCCTGGCAAACACTCAGAAGTGGTCATAGTGCAATGATAATTTCTGTTTAGAGGAACTTCAAGAATGAAATAACAAGACTTTACTGGAGGAATTTAGTTTAGAATACTGTTTTATTATCTGTGGTTATAGTTTTAGGCTGAAAACCTTTTGCACTGAAGTTCACAACACTTGTTTTATTTAGAAAGGAAACACAATCCATCTTCTCACCATAGTACAACAGATCACGTTCCTGAGAAGAAGTTTAAATCTGAAGCTCTTCTATCTACTCTCACTTCAGATGCTTCTAAAGAGAATACACCAGGTAATCCTAGTCGTCATTGCATTTTATTACTTTTTTAATGATGGAATGTCCTGTTTTGTGAGCTCAGAGGGTCTCATATGTTTTTATGGTTTCTCAGTCACTTGAAACATGAAAAATTGGAGGTAGTGTTACCCATCTGTAATGTAATGTAACAATATTCATCTGTCCATGAAGCACATCAGGTTTGTTGTCATTTGGTAGCTGGCAGCTGAAGCAATACAGCTTCATTTAACCAGTAGTAGAAATACTAGATTCAATACATTCTCATTTTTGGAAAAGAAAGCAGTGTAGGGCAAATTAATATTCACATCTTTATTTTTAAGAGGTGTTTGTGGCCTGTTATTCAGGTGCAGTAAAATAAAATCCATTGTTGTGCATTTTAAAATAGGAAAGAAATCATTTTGAGTAGTGAATTTAAAACAAAAACTTTGTTGCTGATTTTCAAAGTGAGAATGGTCTCTTGTGTGGAAAATGAAAGCATTATATTTTGTGCATAACATGTTGCCAAAATGCTGTGTGGAAACAAATTTATCTCTTTTTGCTTTAGACTTGGTAGGTCAGATATATCTGAATCGCAGCTGTCTGTAGCCAAAATATTTACTTACTGTCACCTGTTTGGAGAGAAAAGGTGGATTTTTCTTTTCCTTTCATGGACTAATCCTCCTGAACTGAAGTGTGAATTAAGCATTTCAGTGTTCGGCTACAGAGGTTTTGGTGTTTAGTGGCATTTACCACTTTTGTATAGTCCTTTTGTACTTGTTCTCTTATTTTTGTTGTTGGTATTTTTGTTTATTTTCTGAAGGAGCTTTGCAAGAGATGGCAAATGAAATGGAACTGCATTTGTTGAGCAGCTGTCATTGTTGATTGTTTTGGAAATTTGTGTTGCTATAATTGTTGTGATCTGTAGTTTTTAGGTTTTTAGAAGATACCATTGCAAGTTTTATTTCAGTATTGTTGTACAGTCAGGCTTTTACTTCTTGATGATAACTGTAGTGTGCATTGTTTTAACTGAGATTCAGTTTATACAGACATAGCAGCTGGACTCAGCAGGGACTCTTTGGATGTGAAGATAGGTGGAGAATAAACTTTTTTTTTTTTTTTCTTCCCCCTGCAAAGCCAATACTGGCTTCATTTTTCCAACATTTTTCATTTTTCAAAATGTTCATACTACTCTAAACCAGACTACCTGATCTTTCCCTGGTTGTCATATATAACTCTTCTTAAAATGCAAAGGTATTTAGCTTCATTTTGAATTTCATAAATGTATTCTGTTCATCAAGGGTGTCGAAACAGTAATTCATCATCCTCTTCAAACAATACATACAATACAAACTCTTCTCAACCATTGGCATCATATAACCTGGGCTCATTATCTTCAGGATCTGGGGCCGGTGCTATTACCATGGCAGCAGCTCAAGCAGTGCAAGCCACAGCACAGGTAATGTCAAAACATTCTTGAGAGTTTGCCATCCATTATTGATTAAGGAGAAAAATTAGTGGTTTTGCTTGTTTGTTTTTAAATCCACATTTCTATGATCACTTTCAGCTGATATGATTTAATTTTCATATTACCACAGTTCTTTGTATACTACAATTTAATCTCATAAAACTTGCAAAAAGGGACAGCTTATGTAGCTTTTCCTATGACATTTTTACCCATTTTTACCATTTATATACATTTTTTGTTCATGAGGGTAGTTAATAGAGCTCTGCAAGTAATAGTTTGCAGCCTGGCGTGTCCTATGCAAGACCTCTGCTGTGTAATCTGATGCAGTATCAGTATTCCTTTTAGATGAAGGAAGGAAGAAGAACATCCAGTCTAAAAGCTAGCTATGAAGCATTTAAGAACAATGATTTTCAGATTGGAAGAGAATTTTCACTATCCAGAGATTCAACTGGGTATTCATCATCAGCTCTGGCATCTACCTTAACACAGACGTTAAGTTCATCAACAACAGATTCACGAAGTGGCAGAAAAAGCAAGTAGGTTTTCATTCTTGTTCACAGTAGTTATAACTTAAGGCAACTAAAGTTTCTTTTAAAATGCATGGTCTTTTATTTATATTCCTGGGACAACAGCCCATACAGCACAAGGCAGTAATTGCCTGGTGGCCTTTTTTGTTCAGGGCTTTTTTTGTTTTGTTCTCTCGCTTTTCTTTTTATTTAAACCCACTCCAGGGTTTTAAATAAAAGTTGTCATTTGCTTTTTGTTCTGTTACATAGTCTGATTTCTTTTCTCATTGCTCTGGAGTGAAGATTTGCCCTAAAATCAAATACCAGCAATTACTAAGCAATGCTTTGTAGACTGTTTTGAAATAGAACTGTGGATCTGCTTCATGCCACTTTGCAAAAAAATCACAACACTTTGAAGACGGGACATTTTGGACAGCAAACAGAAGGGATTCTATGTCAGATTAATTTAAAAGTATTTGAAGATTCTAGTGAATCAGTACTAGAAAGAGCTTTTCTGAGAATACACATCCTTTTAAATTGCCTTGCTTTTTTTTTTTTTAATACAAATTTGCATGTATTCTCTAATACCTGTGTCAAAAATGTTTTTAATCTACAGCTGTCTGGGGTGTCAGATCTGACCTATAAGCAAAAGCTTAGTATTACAAATAGTGGCAAAATTCTAATGGGCTGATGGTACTTGAGTGGGGATTAACAGAATCGGTCAGCTTCAAACCCAGCTATCTATTGTGTATGACATATATAACACATACACGGAAATTGTTTATTGGTAACTTTTTTTGAGACTTAACACTTTTCATCAGCAGATCCCATTTCAAGAAAAATATTAACTGAAGCAATTGATTAGAATAATCTATTAAATAATTTTATTTTGCCTATCTTAAAGGCATGGATTTGTTTCCTTTTCTAAACATCAATCAATATATCTATTATTTCGTTTATGGAAATTATGGAATGATACTTAGAGATTTATATAGTGTAGTGTTTCACAATCTGTGACATATTTGCTTTGTGATCTTTTCACTTGATAGTAAATGTATTTATGGTATGTTATTTTCTCTTTGTTCAGAAACAACAACAAATCCTCAAGTCAGCAGTCCTCATCGTCTTCCTCCTCTTCCTCTCTATCATCATGTTCTTCTTCATCTGCATTAGCACAGGAACTGTCTCAGCAAACAGCAGTAATACCAGAGTCTGATTCTAACAGCCAGGTTGACTGGACCTATGATCCAAATGAGCCACGTTACTGCATTTGTAATCAGGTAAGAAAAACTTGCAGCCTGAAGTATAATCAGATCTGCTGCTTCATTGTAGTTTAACTTCCTGTTCTGATTTTTAAATTAAAAGCAGATGAGAATTTCACTACTCAAGACAGAATGTTTTTAGTATTTACCTGCTGGTGACAGTAGTAAACTCGCCTGTTGAAGCTTAAAAAGAGTTTAGTTTTTTTATGTGATGTGGCATATCTGGAGAGTTCTAAATATTTTACCCAAGACTTGAAGACTTGATTGAACAGATTGAAGAGTTCCACAGTGTATTTACTTAAAATTACAACTTAGAAAGGAAGATCATTTGCCAGGTTTCTCCATTGGTAGAAATAATTGAGAAACTACTATTGCTGGAAAAGTCACCCAGAAACTTAAAAGGGTGAAAGAGGACATAAGAACAGACATTTAAAAATATTTCTCATTTTAAATACATTTAAATATGCTGACTGTTTTTGAGAATGAGCATAACTTTCTTCAGATACAAATACATATAAAAAAAATCCAAATATTATTGCTGCTGTTAATGAAAAACCCCTCAATGGAAAAACTCAAATATTAGGCCTTTGAAAGCCTCACTTGCTTATAATTATTAATAACTTTTTTGTTCTTTTAATTAGGTGTCGTATGGAGAAATGGTAGGCTGTGATAATCAAGATGTAAGTAACAAAGTCCTAAAGATTCATGAGAGAGGCTTGTGCATATAAATATTGCTTACCGAAGTTAACTTTCTTTAGAGTAAGTTTAAGAGTAGAGTTTTGTTTTCTTTTATTTTCAGTTTTAGTCTCATGTACAGAATTATGAAGCATTTTGATTAAAAAAAAAAGTAATTGTTTTTTCATATTTGACCTCTACCCTACCTTAGACTTAGCAGTGACCTTAAATAAGCGTGTAGGATGAGTGAAAGAAAAATGGTGAAAGAAAAGACCGAGATATTTTTTAATATTATTAATTCCAGATGTTTAAGTGTTCCATTTATTCCTTCTTTTTTTAAGCAGAATATGGTTCAGTTCTTATATGTAAAGAAAGTGTTACACTAGAATGTTGCTTTTAAGAACTTCTCAGCTTATGTAGCTCTTCTAAGCAAAATTGCTATGCTTTTTTGTGGTTGAAAGACTATTTTTACTAAAAAAAATAAAACATTTGCAAAAATAGAAGTTAAATTTTGAACCCTTGCATTAAACAAACTTGAATATTTCCTCAATTGTTCACTGTCTTAAATATTGTAACACTGCGTATTAGTGATTTTCTTTCTTCTATGAGCAGCTTCAAAATTGAAAAGGTTTTCATTCTTATTTCAACTTCTGTGACTTGCATTGAGACCAAAGACATCATGCAGAAAGTCAGTTAGTGGAAGAATGAAGAAGAAAAAGCTAGAGGTTTGCAGTAGGTGTTAGAAATGGTAGTAGCACCAGGTTCCTAGACAATTTCATGAAAATCTTAAATAGAAGTAGAGCGTAGGTGTTTGTGGTAAATGTAAGATGAGAATGTATATGGGTTGAAACTTCTCCCCATTTGTCTCCACAGTTCAAACTGTTCAGAAGACTTTCCATTTTCAGGGAGGTTTAGCGTAAAACATCTTTTGTATCTTGGTACTTTTAGCTGTGGCACTGCTATTACCAGTTGTCCCATGCCAATAAAAAAGTTTTAAGAGTTGAATAGAATGTTTTAATAATTTACATACTTCATTATCACATAAGTGAGCAATAATTAGATCTGTGTCACTTAAGGTGTTGTCAAGCTAGATATTTTCTAAATTTGCTCTGTCATATTGTCTGACTTCTGAAATTGTGCTGCTTTCTTTGAGTGTGTGCTATAGGCTGACATACTCTTCCCCTCTTATTATCTTGTCCTGTGACTCTGTGTGAAGGGCACAGTCTGTGCTTCTTAATAGCACTTCATTTTTGTTGAATGATTTTTGTGACAAGTGTTTAAAAAAACCTTCTCTTTAACTCTGTTTTTATAGTGCCCTATTGAGTGGTTCCATTATGGCTGTGTTGGACTGACAGAAGCACCAAAAGGAAAATGGTACTGTCCCCAGTGTACGGCTGCAATGAAGAGAAGAGGCAGTAGACATAAATAAGCTGCTTCATTTGGAAAACAAATTACATGCTAAAGATTTTATAGAGGACTTGGCGGGGATGGGGAGGGAAGTCACCACACTTCTTGCAACCAGTTAAAGAAGAGTTAACATAGCAGTTGTAAGATCTTGGAGCTGTTGATTTTGCTAGTCGTGTTTTAATATTGTAAGCAAAGTATTTATGCACATTGATGTGCTACAGATATTATTCCGGTGAGCCTTGGATTGTTCCAGTGGCCAACATATGCAGACATTTGTACTCAAACCATTTTCTCTAAGCAGTGGGCATTCTACAATAATTCACTCTTCAAAGAATTCTGATAAGTGAAGATTTTAAATGTATGTTTTATATTCAACAGATATTCTGCTGCATGTACTGTACTCGAGAACTGTTATGTAACATTATGTATATAAACGGTGCAAAAAGTCAGTGCTTCTAAAAAGAATATAAGACAGTGGTTTTTAAAATGCCTTTATAGCTTTGGTTCTTTATGAAACTTAATTCAGCAGGCTGAAGAAAATGGTTCTTGTATACAGCGGGCTGTTGTCCTCTAGGGTACTGGAGTATGTAAAAACAAAACAAAAATGCTGTAGAATAAAACAAACTTGTGCCATTAGTCTTTATATGTTTCTGCCCCAGAGAAGGGGCAGGTCATAAGAGCAAGAAAAAGAAAAGGTGTTAAAGTGATGATAAATTTTTATACCAAATGTGTTTATTTTTTTGTGCAAGTAATCCTTTAAATTTGAATTGTATTAGGTGTTAAAATAAAACAAAACAACCTCAACTCCTGCTATTAATGTTTTCTGTACATTTGCCAAAAAAGGAAAAGCTTTGTGCCTGGAACTGTTTTCGAAGAATATAACTAAGTTTACATAAAAGATTCTTGCACATGACCTATTAACACAAGGATGGTAGATAACATGCATAGAAAGGAAGATGAAGGCTGAAATATCATTTGCTTTGAGATCTTTGACTCTAGACAGTTAAATATACCTACTTAAATGGACACAAACGTTCAGTTTTCCATTCACTAAAAAAAAATCACATCAAGTGATAGGGAGGAGCTTCTGTTTGTGGCTTTTAGGATGGGTGGTATGGATAGAAAGTCAGATGAAAACCATGGTAAATTTGTAAGTTTGTCTTGAAGATGATAAACTCCTTCCTGCAGTCTGTGTGTTTTGTTTGCTTTATTTTCAGTATTAAAAAACAAACATCTTCCTCCCCATGTTTCAGGAAAGAAGAAAAGGGGGAGGAAAAGTTCATCCTGTGGTGAAATTTCAAGCAGTAACAGGGAAGATCACACTAGAAAGTTGCTTTAGGAGGTTCCTTAAAACACTCAGGTCCTTGCAGCATGACAGCTCCGAGATGTACATGTTTTAGTACAGGATCAGAAAACTGATGTAAATTGCAGCCTATTGAGCCTGCTACCTTTGATATTGGAAGGAAAAGCTTCTCCCCCTTTTCCCATTTATTTTGGACATATTTCTGAGATTTCTCATGTATAGGAAGAGAGACATAGAGATAATATTTCAGCGCCTGGCTCTAAGAATTGTGCTGGGGGAGAATAAAAGTTAAGCTCATTAGTAATAGGAGCATGTACAGAAAACTGGGGCTTTATCTCAATCAAAATGAAATGAGGCTACCGTTACCTTAAAATATTTGTTTTTTTAATATGGACATGTTAAATCTAGAAATTGGGGCAAGATAGATGTATAAGAAGGAAAGCATGATTATGAATGAGCAATCCTCTTCAGTTAAAAAGTTGGTAAAATAAATTGCTAAGAGCAATATAAATAAGATTCTACTAAAACTGTTTATATGTCTATAGTGGTGTCAGAATCTACAAAACACAAGAGTATTTGGTTTTAAGTCAGGTTATTGAAACAAAGATAACAGTCTTGGTGACCCTGGTGCACTAGTGTTATTCTATTACTTGAAGTGGCAGATAATCTAGACTTGTTGGACTGAATTTTCACTTACTTTTGGAAAATACATATTTAAGGCCATATAACATTCCTGAGGTGATGTGCATTCCTGAGATGCAAAGACAGGTCAATGCAAAAAGAAAAACTATGAATTACCCATATGAGCACACACTTGGTCTCCCATCAGACAATGACAATGTTTTTTTCATGGGCTATTTAGGGAAAAGTTTTCCTTTGTCCTTATTACTACATAAGCACTTCGTGTCTAAACTAAGAAAACAGAAACCAGTAAATCTAAACAAATTTGAAAAAGTTGCAATAACATAAATTGAAGATAAAGAGCAGTAGAACCTGTATATGTTTAGAAATACATATATGTATATATATATTTTAACAGGAATTCTATGTGAGAGGGCTAAGGGTTGGTTAAGGTGCAGAAAGTACTCAAAATTTACCAAGCTATGAAAGACAAGCTAAATTATTTCTTCACTGTGCAGGAGATTGGGCAAATCTGAATGCAAGAGCCTTTTGTGCAGGATATGCAAAGCTTGATCCCAGAGTGCAACATCTCCAGAAACAGGTTTAGCACAAAGTGGCAGGGACCAGACTTCTAAAAACGCAGGAGTTCTAAAAAGTCTCAAGTGTGGAACGCTGGAGCTGGTATTCCCTATTGAAAAATGCCTCCTAGTAGAGGAATGGAAAGCAATAAAAACAATGCTAATAAAAAATCAAGTTGCATCTACAAACTAGAAGTTTACATCTACAAATTTTGATTTGTCTATACATTGAGAAAAACTAATACTAGAATTAGTGAATATGTGTGTAGATACATGCTGGCAAAGAGCCCTTTCCTCCTATTTAGCAGGGTTTTTGCAGAGACAGGGCCAGACTATTGTTTGCATAGATTTCTTTAATCATTTTAGAGAGTGGCCCTCCTCAAAATTTCTGTAAGAATGAAAGATGTGCTGAGAAAAGAGTAGAGGTCCCTTAAAGTTGCAGAATAGAATAATAAAAAGTACAGGAATAAAATATCAACATTTTCAACAAGATAAGTTCAACAGTCTGCTACTCAATCTAGATATGTAAAGGAAAATCTTAAAGAGGGTAAATAGTGACATAAGAAAAGTTATTTTGGAGTTTTTCTAGATAATTCTGTTGAAACACCAGCTCACTGCTCAGCAACAGGCAAGGCAAGATACTAAGAATGACTTAGAAAATAAAGAATTAAACCGAAAAGTTTTGTGCTATGTGAGTTGATGTTGCACTTCGGTTTGAACACATTGTAAAAATCCTGAAAGACGTCACTAGAGTGAAGAGAGTCTGGAACCAGACAAGATCTGTCCTTGGGTGCCTGTGATGTCCTCAGCGCCCTTCCGCGTTCAACAGTGAGCATCGCTGGATACAGGTCACAAGGTGAGACTCGGCTTATCCAAAGCCCAACAGCTCAAGTGCTTAGGTGAATTTGTAGGATTAGAAGATATTTGTAACTCCACAAACTGTGAACCAAGGTGCTAAGTGCACTACATGAGAAGAAAAAGTGGTCTACATCATATATAAACTGCAACTGTCTGCTTACATTGTTAAGAAGCAGCATTTTTGCTTCAGCTTGTTTTTTTTTGTTGTTGTTGTTGTAGGTCTAAAATGAAACGGGTAATTTATATTTTGCTCCCAGCTTTGTGTGGTGAGAATCCTGCTCAGTTCTTGTAATAATTTGCATTCTTGTCTTCGCTACTGAGCTTTGTAAAATGTTGTTCAACTGCACACAGTAAAGGTTAGAAATTTGAGGTCTATTTTTCATTTTCTGCTCCTCCTCATGTAGGAAGCACTTTCCACTGCGAACTGGCTTTCCTTGGCTGCTTTCTTCATCTCCCACCTCATCCTGCTGGAATGACTGGACCATGAGGTTTTCTTTTTTTAAATACATGTGGCAAGCGACAGAAGTAAAACCCAAGTGGCCTTAAACTTGACAGGCAGAGAGAGACAGTTCTGCAGTGAGAACCTCAGAGAAGCAGAACTGCCAGAAAGATGAAGGGGTGTGTGTCTTTTTACAGGCTTGTAGTAGTGTTCTTGAATAACCAAAGTTATGGCACCCTCTATGCACACTGTCTCTGCAGTTTTTTGGCTTTCCAGGATTGCCTAAAATGATTTGAGAATAGTGTAGTTAAAAGGAAAAAAATGTGAATCTTTTCCTACACCATTCCGTGTTTGATTTAAACTCTTTATTATAAACATGATTTCAACCAGTTGTTAACTGTATTTCTGTAGTTATTGAAAAAAATCTTTTTTCTTAAAGTATACACACAATTTAGGATATTCAACTCATTTGGAGAAATACTTGCCTCCTTTTTTGGTACAAAAAAGTCTACCTAATGTATTACAACAAAAATGAGAACAATGTTAGGATCCACAACTGTTTTAATAATTTTTAAGTCCCAATACTCATTTATGCCTCATACTATGAAAACTGAGTGATGTGGTTGTTCTGTTCCTTTTTAAAACTCTTCATTAATGTCATATACACTGAATGTGTATGTGTACATTTATGGTATGGGCTACTGTCAATTAAATTTTTATTGACTTGAGTATACAATGATGGGTATACAATGATTTTTAAACTAAATGCAGTGAATACTAAGTTCAGCTAAAGTGTATATTTTTCCTGAAAATAACATCATTGGAGGGTATCCTAAGTATAACTTCGTTGCTGAAATAATCAGGTTTCCTAATTAGGTTATCACAGAAAAGTATGGAATCACATATTTGCACATATGAGAATGAGTGAAGCAGAAATAGGGGAGCAATATAAAACTATTTTTATTCAAAGTAAGTTTTACCATTTCCTTTCATTAAAGAGGTGTGGGATAGACATTTGGAAAAACTTTGCAAGTGTGAGTGTAGTTAAATGGAAAATGTCAATCAAAGAACTATGGAAACTTCTTGTCAAAAGTGCAGGAATATTTTTTTCTGTCTTGGGATAAGGTGATGCTCTTTTACAGCTGCTTTCTTTTAGTCTGGTGAGACCAGAATTTTATTGTTGTTGTGTGTGTAAAGATAAGTGCTCATTTTATTTAAAATTTATTTTAATCACATGTGTTCCTGCTGTGATGCAGGTATCTGGATGTGGTATTCTTGACTTGAAATATTTAAAAATGTGTTTGATTTCTCTGCCATGTACTTTGGGACTAAATTAATTATGTCTTTTAAAGAAAGCACAATCTAGATGACTGACTTTTTAGTCAATAGTTGAATGAACTGTCAAAAGAAACCCATCTCCTTAGCAAGTCAGGTCTAAAAAATGATTTTTTTTTTTTACAGTTTACGGTACTGGCCAACTCTTCATTTTAATTTATGAAGATATCGCATACATTTCGCAGGGAACTTCACGATAGCCTGATCATAATTCCTTTCTGATTCTTAAGACACTTGAAATGAAGGGACATGAAGATGAAACAGAAACTAAGTTATGAAGAATTTTAAAAATGACATAAAAAAAAATATGCAGGGCCTCTCATTCTTTATATAATAATCATTTCAGTCCACAGTAGAAATATTCTTAGAATCTGACTTCGGGCACATTTTTGCTGAATTCAGAAGTAATGATTACCTTCGAGAGAGTCACTTAGTGCAGTTTAGTTCTATCTCTTCTATAACACCCTTGTTTGTTCTTGTAAGACGTTAGTGCAATGTAAAATACGCACTGGGAAAACATCTCAGTAAAGCTGTGGCCCAGGACAGAAAGACTAAAGATGTTTCTCCAAAAGAAAAGAAAAGGAGAAAAAATCCAACTTCAGTGTGTTTCTGTGAGTATCTCCATTAGTGTTCAAGGTGTACCAACTATAAGTACTTTCGTTCGTGAAAGTGCTTTCC
>JAUBNY010001047.1:590044-600557 GCA_032275445.1 Crypturellus soui
CGGACCCAGTGCGGTGCCTCCAAGCGTGGTGCCTGCTCAGCGTGGCGCTGCCTTAGCCCCACCTCCGAGCAGCCCAGCCTTTATTTATATGAAATCTGTGGTCCAACTGGCTTCAGATGCTCTCTGTGTGTGTGTGTGTGTGTGTGTGCGCCTGCCTTCGGAGCGCGCGAGACGAGCTGGGAGCACGAGCCAGCGCTCTTCCAAGTGGTTTTAATCAGCAGCCCATTAGAGGAGAATGGAAAACTTCTAACAGGATAAGAACTGAGTAAGTAAACATAACTTTGAGCTCGCAATCCGGACGAAAACAAATGCAAAGGGAAATCATAGCCTGTCGGTTTTCAGATAAATGATCATTTGAAGAGAGTGAGCTGTGCATGCTGACAGGAAAGAGGCAATTTAAAAGGACTGGAATGAAGGAAACTGTAAAAACAAAGTCGGAATTGAGAATGCAAGAGAGAAAAAACAGCAAGCGATTTGTTCACAAAGTTGGTACACTTTCTTACTCGTTTCAGCTGTGGACAGGACATGCTCAGCTTTAACTTTTTGCTTTCTTGGATACCATCGGCTGGCGGAGCAGTTCCTCATGCAAGGCTGAGGGAGAAGGGCTCTCTCTCACCTGCTTGTCTGCAGGGCTGCTCCACAATGAAAGCAGCACAGGAGAGCCCAGCATGGCTTTTTACAATCCCCCTGTGATTCTGTGCTGTTTATTGCCATTCACGTTTGTTTTTTCACAGGTTGTTCCTGTATCCCTCGTGGGAGGGCTCTGTACAGACCTCTGCCCCCTTGGAAGCTGGGACTTCTAGCCAGGCACCATGGAAGAATTCACCAGTAGAAATGGAGACTAACTAGTTTGGAAAAATACGTGCCTTTTTTTTTCCTTTTTTTTTTTAACTTGGCAAAAAGGAATTGCCTTGACTGCATCTGCAATGTGGCAAAGGATGAAGTGAGGAAGGTGGCGAGGCCATGGTTTGTGGGCAGGCCCCCAGGTGCCGCAGACTTTGCCGCCCCCGGCCCTTCATTCTGGCCTTAGTGGTGGCCGTCTGTCTGTTTTGCCAGACCCTGACTCCCCTCATGACCAGCAGCTTCCTTTCTGCACTTGTGAATGGGATTTCACCAAGCAAACAGACTAAAACCCAGCGAGGAAGATACAAGGAGGTCTCCACAAGCAACACTCGCTGCTTCCTCCCCATCAGGAATCCGCAGACAGTGAAAAAGGTAAGTCAGCTGGAGCAGAGTGCTGAGCAATGAGCACGACTAGGGATAGTGAGTCTGGCAGGATCGTGCAAGTCCAGCTAAAATTAACCTCGGCTCTTGGATCTGAGATCTGTATACAAACAAATGACAGATCTAATGACCACGGCATATGTGCAAGCACGTCTCCATTACTGGCTCCTCCGCATGGTGTTATTAACACGTGGATCTTAAAAGCTTTGCCTGAAACGTTGCATTACTGTGCGACTCCAGGGAGACTGCCGTTTGCTGCAGGCCGTATTTTACTTTGGCTTTAGGAATCGGGTCAGAGACTTTATAGCGCAGTCACGTAAATCAAGAGCCAGTGCGGTTTTATGAAAGTGACTGAGGCTGTTAATTAGCACCAGGACTGCAGCCGCCCTCTGCTAAAGTTATCTCATGGTTGGTTTTGAACTTTACTGGGATTTTGCTGAAAAGCTGAAAATGACTGCATTTGGGCAGGAAAAAAATCACATTTTGAAATCACACTGTTTGCTTTGAAGGACCTTGGCCTACAAATTTTACATTGTCCTTAGGTTACCTGGCCTCATGTTTATTTCATGTAGGGTTCCCTAAAACGGGTGTTAAAACCTAACAGATGCATACAGTGTTATTTCAGTTGGAAAATGTGGTTTGTTAAATGTTCCAGACTGAGGTAGTTATTTTTACTCTGGAATCTGTGCTCAGTACCAGCGCAAATACTTCAGGTTTTATTCAGAGCAGAGTGTTGCAAATAGTACAACAGAGATCTTTCTTATTGCAAAACTATCATTTTGCTGCTCTTTCGTGTACAATTGTACAACATTAATCTGTGACATCATGCAGAGTGGACAGCCTCCACGTAAAGCAGTTCAGATTTCTAAAAATAATAACTTAGAAGGCTTCCTGCTTGATTAGACAGGGCTCACAGCCTGAAAGGTCAGCAATATTGATTCTGGGAGGGCAGTTAAAGTGCATCTGTTGCAAAAATTAAAAACAGATATGTGAAATAACTTTGGTCTGAACTCTTTAACCTTAAGTCTTAGAAAATAGATTGTTGTTGTTGTTGTTGTTTTGATGTTCAGAAAGATTTTTCTTACTACTTCCAGAAATCTACTCCATATTGCATTTGTCATATTTATTTTATTTTAATGATCCTTTAGTATACCAGGTGCTCAGATTTGGGTTTGTATAACTTTATGACAGGAAGAATTACAAATTAAAAGGAAATAAGCACGTCTGACAGTGTAAGGTGTATTGTTTTATGACAACACTTAAGTGCAACACTTCAGTGCAACACTTAATAGTCCATTCCTTTTTCCTCGCTACTGTTGTAATGTCAAAGAACATTTCATATTTTACATTTAGCTGCTTAACATGACAAAATTGGTGGAATAGTGGCAAAGCTGGGCTAGCATGTTGTTTGGATGAAAATATCTGTAATTTCTACTTTCCCAATTTGTCTGAGAAGACAGCAGATAGATTGACATTAAATTTGGTGTGCTGGCTATCTGAAATGAACACGAAGTTTATGTTCTTACAATATGCTACACTTGGCGCCTTCCAGAATGGATGCATGGATGGATGTGACATATGAATGTACTGAATGTACTGAACCTACGGTACAAATTTAAATATGTTAAATGTTAGGACAGGATTATCCAATCCTGTGCTGCTCTAATATATTCCTCTTCATGTTCTGAAGACCACCCATAGCTGGCTCACTATTTGTCTTGAAAGTTTCCTCAAGAGCTTTATGAACAAAATGTTTTGCACATGTTGGGATATTGCTCCAAGTTGCTCTCTCAGTTTCCAGAGAATGCTCCATTGGTTGTACGGGCCAAATAATAATCTCAGGGAACTGAAACAAAAAACATCTCCAGAAATCTTACTACTTTGAGAATCTATGAGAATTCTTGAACTGCATATGTTTTCTCACCCATTGCTTATTCAGTGGGTGAAATCAGCTGAATCGTTATCTTGTTTGTTTTATTGGGTGCTCAGTGACATCTAAGACAGATGTCATAGTAGAACCTTTAACTCTTTTATTTTACAATCACATGCCCACCCACACTCACTAGTTTAAAAAGTAGTTTTCAGTAAAGCTGTTTCTTTAAATCTTCATACATAAATATGGACAAATGCTGTAAAAATAGTTGAAACATTTGTATTTTTATCAAACTAGTAACATGTATTCTTACTCTGCAGAGAGTCAAGCACACAAATTTGTTAAACAGAATCAGATGTGCAGTTAAGTAGTGACTTAAAGCAAACACTGTAATGCGCTCTATAAAATCAAATTTCATGAATAATGTTTAAGGAAGACTGTACTGGAGATAGCATGTCTTAGATGATATCGGGTGCTTCTGGGATTTGAGTCATATGGAGCCTTATGTCAGGCTCTAGAAATCTTTTCTGGGTGGGTAGGAACAGACTTGATTCTTGCTTCCTTCACAGAAACAATTAGTATTGTCTTGAACCTGGAGTGAGAATTTGTTTATGATTTTTATTGCATATGAAAATGTCCTTCTAACATTTGATAATTTCTGCACTCGGGGTATGCAGAGCACAAATCATTCCAAAAAAAAAAAAAAAAAAACTATTATGAGCCATTGGAGGGAGAAGAAAATTTCAGGGAAATTGCAGCTTTGCTGCTTTATCTCTGAGTCTCAAACACATATCATTTTCCCTTGGAAATATGTGTTAAAAACATTGGGCTGGAAATTGCCAGTTTGATCTGTAAACTTGCCTTTAACTACATGCAAACTGCATGGAGCCATTACTATTAGGCTTATAGATCAAGTCTCCTTTTTTTCTGTAGCCTGTAAAACAGAATTTCAGCAAGTGCAACATAGAAACATGAGTTAAAAATGGCTATATCCAGATAGGGCTTTTGTTTCTTTTTCACATCTGCTGGATTTTGAGTGTTGAGTATACAGTATGGTACCTTGAAGTCTAAAGATTTTATGATATTTTAGAAAATGTAATTGATGAATTTTCCAAAACGCTTACAAAATAAGGAAATGTTGTCTCTGTAGGATCAAAGTGGATGACCTCAATGCTACTCTAATGAAGAACTTTTAAGATCTTTAATAACTCTATCCTCGGAAAACTCCAGAGGGATGGAGAACCAATGTCTATACTACATGCCCCTTTGCCATGTAGAATTAGCAGTCTAGGATACTGGAAAGAAGTGAATATGAAGTACCTGTAAGAGAACAAGGACTTCAGATCACCCATACTCTTCACTGTCCTTTTATACTACAGCCTTTGCATTGCACCCTGTCCTTCTCACTTGCTTTAGGATATGAGGCAATAAAAGTGACAGGAAGATATCCTATCCAGTTGCATCCAATCTTCAGATTCTGGCAGACAGGCTTTCCTTCTGTATGATGCAATTTGTGAATATAAAGACAAGAGTTGGAGCTGTGGCATCTAGAGTGAAACAGGTATCAACAAGAAAAGCCTGTACAAGCCCTGGGTGTAAGTTTGCATGGCACCATACTGTGTTAGAAATATCTCTGGTACCTGAAAGGTATGAAACCCATGTACTCCTCCTAAGTAACTAAGCCCCGCTTCTCTGTCACTTAAGAGAAGAACTAATTAACTGGTCACAGGTGTGTTTCCACTCTCTGAGTTGACTTAGCCAGAGCCAGATTAATATCTCTGTCTTTTGTCCAGTTAAATGTAATAACTCTGCAGTTGTTAGGAGGCAGTGAGAGAGTATGGATGATGTGCTAGGCAGTGTTTTACTATACTAGCAATCCAAACATGAGGAAGAAAGGAGATTTTTAATGTTGGCCTTGAAGGGGATCATTTCATGTATACATGCTTAGAAGAATCTTCCCTCACATCCTCTAGCCTTCTAGCCATTGGAAGAAAAGAAAACAAGACATGCAGTTGGTTGTTTGAGAATTTAATAAGTGAGGGATGCTGGTATCCCATAGTTGAAAATTAGATACAGTGACAATAAGCTGTCTTCACTTCCAAGGCCTTCAACTTGCTGCTTACATCTGGTGTGGCAGATATATCCTCAGGAGGACCCGTGATGAGCAAATAAGATGGCTGAACAGGAAGAGTAAGAGGCTTATCTTTATGACTGCATTTTGAACGAATAGGATGAGATGTCATTTACTTGGAAAGAACACTATGAAAGATGCAAAATAATGATAGCTTGGATGTGACCCTATCTCTGAGAGATTATGCAGGGTTAAAAATAAAATAAAAAAGGAGAATCATTTTTTAGTCATAACAAGATCTAGAGGAAGTTCCAGCTGAACATTTTGTCCATATTGCAGGCAGGGACAACGATACTTGAGAATCAAGAGTTCCTGATCAGGAATTCCAGGAGATCAGGAGTTCCTGTGAAACCAAATAGTTAAGGAATTGTTACAGAATTTTGGACATCCAACGTGGAATTATTCTCTTGAGAGGTCTGCTCTACCTTATCAGAGGCAGACATCTGTACTTCACAGTCAGTGGAAATTACTGCCCTACTACAAAATTTATTGATTAATTCAGACATTTAAAACAAATGTGATGAGCTGCAGACTCTAAAGACATATACCTATTTTTCTACTTCTTTGTCTTCTTGTTTCTTTTTTTTTCTGTTGCTTTTTTTTGGTGGGGAGGGATGTATAATATGCTTGCTGCAGTCAGAATGAGAAGGGAAGGAACGGGGCAGGAGAAGAGTGCCATAGAACACAGCATGAGAAAAGAAGAGGCACTGGCTGAGGTGAAATGTTGGAGGCAGAGTAGGGAATTATGCCTGCAAAGTAGCAGTGTCCTCAGAGGTCTCAGAAAAGATTGTGCATGTAGGGACCGGATTTGCATTGATGGAAGAGAAAGGGAGATGGAATGGATGTAGAAAGAAAAGAAGACAAAGCTAGTGGGAGCTATTGAAATGTAAATGTAAAAAAAGGAGAAATGAAGCTGGAGGATAGAATGAATAGGAATAATTTTTGCTATTATGCAGAAATGGAGTGTGGTGACAGTGCTGGATGAAAAAGATCACATTATCCATTATATGATTTCATACATTTTTGAAGTAAATTTAATCTTAAAATGGACATTTATTTTATAAAATACACTGGATGGATGAGAACTCTTTTCTATTCATAAATGAACAAAGGAAGTGGAAAACCTAGCTATTATGAAACATGAGTTAATAAAATGCAACTGACATAGTATAGCATCAGCACCTCGTTTAGTAGGAATGATACTACATTCACAGGATAAGGCATGAGCCCTGCAAAAGCAGGACTATTTTCTTCCCTTTTTCATTATAAAATGCAAAGGTTATGGAGGAAACAGCTATTTTTACTGCACAGATAGTTAGGGATATTTTGGTGATAAGAAGTAAAGCTATTGTGATAGCAGTCAGGAAAGAGGGGGTGTGGTGGAGAGTCTTTGCAAGAAGGGAATGTTGGGAAGGACACATCAGCAATATGTAGAGGAAGGCAAATGCAGGTCAAGTCATACTCATTTACTTCATTGGAGTCTTTTCCTCAAAATTATGTATTTTGATAAGATGGTAGGGTTTGGCTCCTACTCTGTTCCAAATACAAGGCAGTGGAGATCTACTTGCACTTATAAAGTGCAAGTGCACCATGATCTACTTGCACTTATAAAGAAAAAGTATTTTGAAAAACAATTCTGTACTTCCAACTCAGTTGGTTATGACTATGCAAATAACACTAGTTTTGCTCTTGGACTTATGAAGTCTTCAGAGGTGAACTATCAAAGTAGGTGCCAGTAATTTAGTTGCTTGATCTGTATTTTTTTTTTTTTTACAAACAATTGGAAGTAGAATAACATTCTAGATGGTTCATTCTACAGACCAAACTTTTCTGATTAGGAAATCTAGCAATATCTAAAGCCAACACATTTAAATGTCCTCTAAAATGAAACAGGAAATTAACTTCCCTGTTAATTCTCAGTACAGCCTTTCAAATAGAACAGTACTGAGAACAACTATTTCTATGAGCTTGTATGCAAACATTGGAAAGAATTTAAAAGCCACATTTGGAATTAATAAAGGTCTTTACAGTCCTGTAAATGAGCCACTTTGGTTATTAGAACCATATCCAAAGTTTTTGTTATCATTCTTCTTATTAATGATAGTTAAAATTAGGGTGATAATGTCTGGGAATGCCGCTCATGGATTGCAGTGTTGTGCTAGGTAGTATCTCAAAGTGAAGATAGGTCTAGATTTCCTTTGCTGGCTTTCTTCCAGCTAAATTGGATAGATTTAGGCAGTATGCCTGTGAATATTGTTAGTAATGATTGGGTTGTCTATGTAGGGCTGGTTCTCTCTCACGGTATTTCTGTTGCACTTCCCTGTCATGCAGCAACTTCCAGTTCGCATTGTAACACTTGTATCTTGTCTGCTGCAAGAACCTGTAGGAAGTGGTGGGGTGAAAGTGAAGGTACAATCAGGTTATTTGAAGCTATTGGACAAGACTCCAGCAGTCTTGCGTTGCTTGATGTAAAACAGTCTGCCTGTAAACTACACACAAGGCCTAATGCAACAAGAACTGGGTAGCTGAAAAGATGGCCCAGAGCTTTTGAGAGGAGGCTGACGGGAGCTCAGCCAGACTTAAGTTGGGCCATTATTTCAGGAAGAAGAATTTTGTTTCCAAAGTTGAAGCGATGGTCAATGAAATTCTATGGCAATACTTCAAACTGTATATTTGCTTCCTTGCCAAGTGGAGACAATGCATCAATATTTGTGGAATTATGCAGTCTTCTTGGAATCTGAAAAAATGCCAAGGAACTGTTTCTCTCCCTTCATCTTGAAATATGTTTGCTGTTTTCTTCTTGGCCAAAGCAACAACAGTAATTACATACTGTAGATTTAATTACTGACCCAATTTTGGAATTTAAATTGGAACAACAAGGAATTTCATAAGATAAAGGAAAATTTAAGAAAGTAATATAATCTATTGCATCCTAATACACTAATAGCCTAGAACTGGATAAACTCATTTAAAGGAAAATGTCAAAATATTTTATCCTTAGCAGAGAACTTCACAGCTCCTTAAATTTTGCAGGCGGACAGAATTTAGAAGTACAACTCAGATACGAAGGATCTATTTTCAGTCAGACAGGATAGTTGTGTAATTCTTTAGCTTTCATATTACATAGACCACATTGTTTATTTAGTTTTTTAAGACCTCACAGGAATATTTCATCTGCTGGATCTTTTAAAATTCATAATAAATATTATGGAGCTTAGTTAAAAGGGTTCATTTTATTTTGTTTTGTATTTTTTATTATAAAATATAAAATTATTTTAAAAGTTTTTTTATTTACATACAAGTCCATCACGGTACTTTAGACTGGTTGTTAAGGCCATGGATCATCTGTGTAACAGCCTATTGCAGTAAAATGAGGTCAGAGACTCTGCTAAGTGCGATAGTTTCAAGCTGTAAGAACAGGTATATCATGTCAAAACTGACACAGACTTCATCCTAAATCATACGGGAAATCCCAGCTTTGCTGTCAAGCCTCATTAATTTCAGTGGAGACAGCCACACTATTTGTTAGATAAGATGTGGGCCACAGATGTTCTTTGCCAATTTCTTTCACATAGGTGTAGTGAATCTCTAATAAAGAAGTGACTCACTAACAAATAGCCTAAAATTTCACATTAGGAAAGAGAAAAAAAGATGATTTTGTCATAAAAATATTTGTTCACTAACACTTATTCGTGAATATCCCATATGTTATGGATTCACTTTTCTAATCTAAGCATGATGTATGTAGAAGCTACACAAATGCCAAAAAAGTCTGAATCATAAAATGAAAAAATATACAAACAGATTATTTTCATCAATTTTACTCTGCTTCTTTTATACCAAAACTCTGCCCAGAATGCCTTTTTTTTTGTGTGTGGTTGAGAAAAGGTTTTATGAAAAAAAGCAAAATTTTATAGAAATATGACTATTGCTATATTATTGGAAATTATGAAGTACTTCTACCAGTAACTAGATTAGCATGGTTAATGATGTAAGGCATTTTTCTGCAGAGCTTTGGGGAAAAAAAAAATGACTGTCTTGCTAAAAACATGAATTTGTCCAGAATCTTTTAACACTCTGTAGCTAAAGAATAGTTAAAAAAAAAAAAAAGAGAGAGAAAGAAAGAAAAAAAAACACAAGCAAACAGAAAAAAAATGCCCTAGCTTGGCAAGAAAACACAAAGAACATGTTACGTCTTGTAACCTGGATTGCAAATAGCTGTGAAAGGAAAAGGCAGAGGAAATAAATCTGGCAACACTGCATGTGGGCCTCAACCAAGCCCCATAGATGGAGTTGAGCTACATCGTATTTTTGAGTAGTGTCAGGTGAAATGCCCGGTCAAGACCTTAAATTTAGGATTGTCTGTGTGCTCCAAAGCTCCCGCTGCCTCTGGTTGCTTTTCTGGGGGCGGGTGGGCAGAAGTGACTCTTGCTGAACATCTGGGTACTCCCAGTGAGGGTGGCTGGGCACTGGAGCGAGGCCTGCATGGGCCTCCCTGGCTCGGTACACCAAGATCTGGGACGTCAGCAACCCAACCCCCTTCCAAAGTGTTTCCCTGAGATGCGTGTCCTCAGGAGAGCTGTGGACCGTATGGAGGAGGTTATTACCTGCTCCTGTGCGCGTGTGGCCCTAAACCCTCCACATGCACCTCGGAGGCCCGTGCCAGTGGCAGCCCCTGTGCAGTCCTGGGGCAGCTCAGAGCCCTTTTCTTGGGCTGTTCTGTGTAAGTGACAATAACCATTTAGCAATAAATGCTATTTATGTTTGCCTGAGAGCTCTAGGAGAGCAGATGAAGGATAAGGGAAGATTCAAAGCTGTTAGTTAAGGAAAAAGGGACTGTTTCTGGGGACGAGGCAGGGCGCGGGGCCTGCAAGGAGCAATTCTGGCCGGTTGCAGCGGGCGGGATAGGTGTGGGCTGCGAGGAAGGCCAGGATGAGGTAAACCCTGTGAGCTGTTCCTGGCGAATCTGTCTCCCCAAGGAGGAAGTAAAATTGATGCTGGGTGCTCAGACCTAGTTACAATTATTTTAAACAAAATGCTAGAGGAGACCTCGCTGTTACGAAGAAAGGCACTTTTTGTTGGTAGCCTTTTGTGAGTGAATCCTAACAATAAGCACACAAGAAGCATGAAACCAAAATGTCTGTTAGCGCAGACACGTGTAAAGTGCAGCAAGTTTAAGGCAGGACTTCCCCTCCGCAGTGCAGACACCCTCCATCACACCAGGAGGGACCTGACGAGGGATAGCTCCGAATGGAAAGCTACATACTGAATGCGCCTTGGTCTCC
>JAUBNY010001047.1:710693-720912 GCA_032275445.1 Crypturellus soui
GGCCTGTAGTTGCCTGGGTCCTCCTTCTTGCCTTTTTTGAAGACTGGTGTGACATTGGCCTTCTTCCAGTTCTCCGGCACCTCCCCCGTTCTCCATCAAGAGGTTCCCTAGCTTTGATCGACTGCCTAACTTTCAGATGATAGATGAGATGTATCTTGTTTTAGATTCTTCTGCAAATGTTTTTGCATCCCATTTTTTCTCCTTCATCCCAGCCCTTCCCTTTATTGTACCTCTTCTTTTTAGAAATGATGAGCTACTACAAGAAAAAGTGAAATAAGAAATGAGCCTAAGCACAGCCACCAAATCGGAGCATTCTCAGTTCTTTCAAAGAAAGCAAATTCTCTTGTGCTTTGTGAATGGAAAAGAATTAACACAGAAGAAGGAAACAGACCCTTCAGGGGGAGGGGAGGGGAATGAGAAGGAGGGAAATATCTCCAGTGACAAAATACTTTGCGGTATCTCACTGCCTCCATGAAGAGGCGACTCACAGAGATACCAAGGCGATGCTGACACCACTTTGCTGTTTTCCAGGGCAGTGGATAGTCCCTTGCCTCAGCTGCTCCGACAACAGGACCTGCGACTGGAGGGAGATCACGTGGCAGCCGCACGGCTGCCGGTACCCCGTGCTGGCCAGGCCGGAGCTCCAGCGGTGTGTGGAGGGCAGAAGGGTGCGTAGCCGGATTCCATCTGAATGTATTTACTTTTGCTTGGGCATTTCCTGTCCTTAATTTGCAAAACTGGTTTTACAATTGGTGTATTAACAAAAAGCCTTACTTATTATCGGAAAAAGAATTGGATGGAAATCCACAGGGATGAAAACCGTTTCCAATAATTTAACCTCATACGTGTGAACTGCCTTTTAGCGTAGACGTAAGGTCAAACCAGCGGAGTTTCCAGACCTAAGGCATACATATTTACTAGTTAAACCTATCGCTTGGTCACAGCGAATGTATAAGCACTGGGAATGAATTTGCTGTAGTTATTACAGTTTGTCTTATAGTTTATATGCAAGTTTGATTTCCTGGGCTGCATACCTAATGCATGGCATTGCTTGTGCACGCTAATCTTACCAAGTCTTCTTGCACATTCTTTTCTTATAGTGAAGCTTCTAAGGTGATATCCTTGGAAAAACAAGATCTCCTTAATAGGCATGGTATGACTGTAAAACAGTTGACAGAGATCTATTACCTGAGGCTCAGGTACATTACTAAGGATAAAGGTATCCAGAAAGTAAGTAATTAATTCTTATAAAGATTTTTCAGTGTACTCTCTAGGTAAAACAGTAATTTAGAGTGACATTTTGATAAAATCTGAGATAATTTCCATGCAAAAAATACAAAAATAATAGTCCTTCAGTTAACATTTCCTTCTCCTTTGCTGGTCATTTCTTATCCTGCACAAAATCCTTCATTGTCATTTTACTTTATTTCCACCAGTGGTTTTCACCATTACTATAGAACATTGTGTTTGTCCTATCGTATTTGTCTCAAAAAAGTATATGTTTGACTGTGGGGAAGAAGCTGGATTTGCCCCTCATGTACAAAACAAGCACTTTTAGATGACCCCATCAAAAATATAAATGAGTTTCTTAGCTTTTCTTTATTTTTAGTACATACATAACAAGCTGCTGTAGTAAGCAAGCACCCTTTGAGTCAATGTAGAGAAGAGGAAAAATATAACACTGTGGGATGCCAGAGTAGTCCTAGGAGGATTATGCTCACTTTTCCAGCTCATGAATCTGACCACTGACATCCACCAGTATCAAAAATAGGACATTTGTTAAGGGCCGATTACAACCTAGTATATGGACTGAAAGTTTGTAAAATTATTTACTTGATACAAATTCCAGTGTATGATCCGAATTTTGAAGTCACTGGTCTATACTTCTCTTGGATGAGAGCCAGATCATACTTGAACTACATTAACATAGTAGTGGACAAAATTTTGTAAAACTAACTGCACTTGCTTCCCTTTCTGCTTATTTTGCAAAATTCTCTCTTCTCTGTCTAACAACTATCGTGGGTCTGTAGAAGTATGCTGGAACACTATTCTTGTCTTAGCACAGATGTTCATTTAACTCATTTATTCCTTGAAAGTCATTTTCAAATGCATGTTTCCTCTTTGGTAAATTTATTTTATCTCTGCATTTTTTATTTCCCTGATATGATTTCTCTTGTTAGATTGCAGTGGTAACTTCATCAATCATTTCAGAATTGCACCTATGCTTTTTTCACCAAAATCAGAATTCTTAGATCACCTCCCTCACATCAGCAGAATTCAAGAAGTCAGACTTTCTTCATATATAAATCAGATGATGATTAATAAATGTCCTCATGCTTGGACAACAGAATCCTGTTTTTATCTGTAACTAAGGCAAATTTTAGGGTTATTTTAGATAGTCTGAGCAAAGTAACAAAGTTTTTTTTCTTTTAGGTGCTCACTGAAAAAAAAAGATTTTTTTCCTGTTAGCTAAGTTGTATGCTAACTAAATATTTTAAGCACACTCAATAAGGTAGTTAGTGACCAGATTTTTTTTTTTTGGAAGGAGGTGCTAATCTCCTAATCTCTATGTCTGTTGCTCATTAATTTCTTTATGTATGTATTTATATTTCTGAAATATAATTATCAGCGTTCAAACAGATCATTTCTTTCCTACAAAAGAATGTTTCTTAAATTTTGTTTTCTAGCTTCAAGCTGCTTTTATGGCTTGTATTAAAGTTTATTTGCTCAGAGCTCATTTCTAAAATTATATTCTCCTTTTCCATAGCAGAAATTAATTTACCTTGAATATCGTTTCAGATTGCTTTCAATCTTCATGAACTACCATTTTAATCTGTATGCTTATGAAACTGAGTTAGAGCTTGAGTTGTTTCTGTTTCATAAAAACATAAAGACCACCTATAGTGAAACAATAACATTCAAATTGGTGGGGACCTGAGAAATGATATACTTTCAGAAAAGAAAGTATTTATGATGTGTTAGCAAGACTAATCTATCATATGTTTGTATTTCAGACATGATAAACAGGAAACTTGTAAAGCATTTAGTCTAAGGTGATATCTGTCTGAGGGGTGTTGTTCACTTTAATATCTGCAGACCTTTTCTGGACAATAAGATACAGGTTATATTGTTCTGTAAATACTAGTACTTGAGGAATTATATATGCCCTAATTGTATCGAAGAAATACTCAGTTTTAATTACAACAATGGCATTAGTATTATAGTGGCTCAACAAATCCACTGTATTGTGGTTAATAAGCTTTTGCTTCTATTAAGACATAATGTTGTGATTTTTGTTCTTAAAATAGGTGGAAAGAAAGGAGTTATAATAGGCAATTAGTTGTACAATTAGCAGTGAATAGAAAGCTAACCTCAATAGAAGAGGAATATGTATCTTGTTTGTTATGCAGAAATTATTTAGTCTTGTAAGTGTTTAGTCTTGTAATAAAGTACCACTGAGTCATATGTAATTAAGAACAGGAAATATGAAAAGGCAATATTTGCTGAAGTACTTAAAATTCAGCTGTTAAAACAGGAATTTTAGCATACAATTTCTTAATAACATTTATGGTTAAGTAGTATTTTGGACTTACAGGTGTTTAGATTTCTTAAGTGTGGTTAATTTATAATGATAGGTCTGGTTAAGAGGTGAATTCCACCATGCTTACACAATCTATTGAAGTCTGAAAGTTATAATGGATTTTTTTTTACACAAATGTTTGGCAACAAAGGGCACGGAAAACATCTGTCTGCATGAAAATGTTGTTCTGTGTCTAGTAAAATTATAGCCTTATGTATACCTGGTCCTTTAGTCATCCCTCAGACAAATGCTCCATTGACCTGAACAGCCCATGACTAAGCTTTGCTAACTGTAAAGAAAATGAAATATGACATATTCTAAGCACCTGAACCATCATTTTGCTCATGAATGTTGAAGAGCTAAATTCAAAATTATCAACAGAACTCTTGGCTTAATTAGTTATTAAATACTACATGGCACATACACAACTGCAGTAAGTTGGTGCAACTATATGATATAAATGCTGCTATAGCTACCACACACTCAATTACATTGAATGATTGTATTCCGATTTGTTGAATCTCTTGGTTGATTGAAGAATGTGAGTTTTTATTCTGGGGTTTTCTTCTTTCTTTCTGAGATCTCTGCTGGTCTTTTAGGAGAATGCCCCTTTTGCAATACAGCATACACAGTATACTGAGTGTAGTAAAGTTAAAATTAAGAACCTTACTCCATCAGGGATGCGCTGTGGACATTCTTCAGTCTTGTGATATTATTTGAAGAAATGTGAAACCCAGCAGATTATCTATTTCTTCCAGCTACATTGGGAGATCTAAAAATCCGCTGTTCTGACTGCTATCATCCCCTACATGTTTTCAGAACACCAGGGCAACAATAAAAGCACTGTTGTAAATCTCACCTTCTATTACTTGTAGTGCCAAGAACCATGACATTTAAGGACTAGAACTGTCACTGTAAAAAATAATCTTCAATAGCTTGTTTTTCCTGCTACAGATTTTCTGAATGAGTGTGCACATTGCCCTCCCATTGACAGTTTTCTCCGTTAGACCTTGCCAGCTGACTATCCTCATGCAGGCTTGAAAATTCATACATGGATCCACTGCTTAGAAATTTTAAAGCTCTACAATGCTAAGATATTTAATAGATTGAACAGATTCTGTGTGTGTATGGGGGAGTTGTTTAGCTTATTTTTTTAAAACATAATGAAAAAATGGGAAAGAAACTTGTGATTTAAATTTCAGTTTTTCATGTTGTGCAGTGTTTGACTTTTTGAAAATCTTTAAAATGACACTCCAGAGCTGGACTGCTAGTAAATACACAGTGTCAACAAAAGAGCACATCTTTTTATCATGTCTGTTGACCTTGTTCGTAGTTCTCTCCTTTTTACCATTAAATGTTTTGTTTTATTATTTCAGTTCATCAAAGATGAGTTTAGACAGAATTGCAGTCATATTAGAATGAAGCATGAATAAAAAATGCCACTTCTGCCAAATCCATACAGCTTAGTGCCACATATGTTCCTCTGCAATTAGAAATTACTGCAGTGAGTGATAAAAAATAGTATTATATGGTATTAGATGTAAAGGAGAAACAATCATCTAATATGTTCCACCAGCTGGAGCATAAACTATTAGAACATGTTTGTCATTGCACTAATGAAGTTCCATGATTTGAAGAAATGCTTTAACTCACTTTGCGGTTCAATAATATCCTCACTCACATTACTGCTTAATATCCTTACTTGTTAGTATCCAAGAACTGCTTTTAAATTAGGTGTACATCTAGATACTACAGCGATGCATATATGAAACATTAATTTAAGAGACATAGATATAGACAAGATGGAGAGATTTAAAAATCAGAACTGTTGTTTAAAATCTCAACCAACTTTAAAAATCAATCATATTGTAAGTACAGCCCGTCTTCGTCCTTGTAAATAGCTCTGTGAATCTTTTTGTTTGAGAGAGAAGGAAAAAGTGAGTATCCAACCAGTCCTTTTGTTACCAAGGACCATTAATTACTGTGAGTCATGATACAGTTGGTTTAAAGAGGTTTCTTGCAATATAGCATGAAGAATACTGGGAAAAATGTGTAATCAGTAGCTATTTGAGAATTCATTCTATAAAGCAACTTCGAGAGATCCAGGATAGGAGATAAAAAAATCTCTATGTGCACAATGAATATTTTAAACTACTTGCTACCATACATAATCCGTCAGGGGCTTCTCTGCAGACAGCAATGGCTCAGGTCACTGTCATGCTCTTTCTTGGTCCTGCCACCAGATCATGATGTGTTTGTCTTAAACTGTTCTAGTATTATGGGAACTGTCTTTAGTACACTCTTATGGATCATTTTTATTCACAGTAGGCTCATGGTTGGAAATGTAATCAGTTCCCAAAACTGTGGTGATTCTGGAGGGGCAGATTAAAGAGGGATGGACTAAGTGACAGGAATCCAAAATATCTTCACCACATAAGAACCCTGAGAGAAGCTTTGTAAGCTTGTTCTTAAACCTGAGTCATTTTGTACAGTTTAATTTTTCTTTGCATACTCAAACATTCAAGGTGGAAGTGGTAAAGCATCAAAAACCAAACCAAATAAAGAAACAACAAAACCCCAAGTTACAGGGCACCAACTACCCTGAGAAGAAAGAGAGGCCAGGATAGCGTCAAAGGAGATGGTAGGAAAAGGAACGTATTGCAGCGAAGACAAAACTGACTGTTATTGTGTTGTGTCTCTGTGGGTTTTTTGATTCCCAGTTTCACATTTATGTTCCTATATGCGCGTTTCCATCTGAAGGGACTGTGGTGGTAACATGTCACACATCGTTTCATTGGCAAACCACAGTGAGTCTGGGTTCTCTCTGCTTTTGGTCATTGCTTGCATGTTCTCCTCAGTGTAAGGAAAGATCAGCCCTATCAACTAAAAATAGGGCATTAAAAAGCGCATTAAAAAATCATGTGAAAATTCTCTATATGGTCTCTACATACAAAAAATGCCTGATTTTTTAGGATGAGTAGGGTCAAGATCAGATTTGGCTTCTTTATTCTTTCACAAATTCAGAGCAGCCCAGTAAAGCTTGAAGCGACTTTTGTCAGACTGATGGAGTTTCAAGATGTCTTCAGGCAGCTCTCTCTTGTCATCACTTCACACATACACCAGGACTCACTTCAGGGTCTTTGCCACCAAAATAATCCTCTTACCAAAATAATCCTCTTTTACCCCCTGAAATGGCAAAAAATATGTATTTTTTGCAAGTATGGTAGCTACTGACTACTAACACTAGTATATGTGTTATTTAAGTTTAAATTCACATTTATGTAAAACAGATACTAAATGAGACACGCTGTATAGCAACAAACCACATGAGGGACTGGAGGAACTATAGCAGGAAGCTGCAAGTAATTGAGAGGCTCTGTACTAGCAGTTGGAATTAAATATATATCTAAATAAAAAAGGAATGAGCAGGAACAATAAAATATACAGAATTATAACTGTGCCATTATAATCATCTGTAACCTTTACTTTTTGGCTTTTAACACAACATGAGTTTTTGTTAATGATATCAAATATATTTTACTGAAAGAAAATAATAGCATCGAGATGACAGGACTGGAGAACTAACAGCTCATAGGAAGAATTTTTGAACAGTCCAGAACAGGGTTTGTAAACCTTCAGCCTAGCAATGTTCTCTCATAGGGATTATGCTTTTACAGTATGTAACTACCAAAAGTAAATCATATCCTTTCTTCCCATCCAAAGATCCTTTTCATAGGTGACTCAACTAACAGAGGAATGATGTACTATCTAATAGAAAGAGTAAATGAGACTCTTCAGGAATGGCAAAAGACCCATGATGTTAAATGCTATCACAATATCAACGAGGGAAAAACATTTATCAGTTACTCCTACTATCCTAAATTTTGGATGAGTGCAAATGAGAGACCAACATTTGAGAAAGCACTAAAACAACTGCTGCAGAGGTACAGTATAAAATCTATTGCTGGCTTGCTTGTGTTTTCATTCTTTTCACAAATGTGTTTAACAGATTTTACAATTAAAGTCAGTAAACAATTAAATATAATGTGTGCAGACCATATTGTGTGGTTGAAAAATAGCAGAAAATGACATCAGGCCTCTGATCAGGATGCCAGATACAGTTCACTGAAATGTAATGCAATGCAGTAAAAATGTTTGCCATCTGTTTTAGGGCAACATGTGTTGTTTTTCCTTTCTGGGTTTCAGATCACGTCCCCTTGAGAACACAGACCAGACCGTATTAATTGTAGGTGGTGTTCAGTGGCTTAATTCCAATCACCTGCAAATTATTCAAAAAGTGTTGAACAGGTAATGTTATGTACTTAATGTTATTCCAAGTCACATGTCCATGTGATAAATGAGAATCAACTTCACTGAAAAATGTAAATACAAACATTTCATTTGTTTTCTCATGAGGGTACACTTAACTGACTTTGAAAGAAAAAAAAAGGCAGTATCTTTTAATGTGCCTATAAATAAAATGCACGTACTTCTTTTTATTTGCCAAACAGGGAAAATCTATCAAATATTCTGGTGATTATCAAATCTATAGGGATGGGCTTCCACCTACCTGTGGATGGAATACATTCTTTATCACAGGTAAGCTAAATATATATTTGGAGTGCATTTTCATGGAAGACTTGTCATTTCAGCAATAATTTTGCTGTCTAGTCAAAATACGTTACCATCTCTGCTGAGCAAGCTTTAAGTAGATCAAAGAAAGAATAATATTTGGATTTGCTAGTATGGCTTGCTGATGCAGATTCAAACCAATTACAGCTAGTTCATGGGTTCCACCATATCTGGGGAGCCATTAGAGAGGTTAGGCTCAGTCAGCTGTTCCAAGAACTAGAAAAACCTCCAATATGAAGCCTAGTGCAAAAGCTGAGAAACTGAGTTGGAGGTAAGCAGGTTGGTCTTTGTGCTGCATAGGGTGCAGACCCTCCTCAGGCTTCAGCTCTCCATAAATCTATCTGAAACAACCTATTAAGGCAAAACATTGCAAAGCAGCTGGAAAGTACCAGTGAGTGTAGCCTTTTATTTATGTTAATAGGGTGTTACAGTCAGTTCCAATCTTGTCCAAGACTCTCAGAGTAACAGATGGGCTTTTTAATATATCATATAGCTTATTCAATATTTTTAGTTTAGAGAAATTCTGTTTATAAAATATAATAAAAATACATATAAAATACAGGATGAGAAAGCTGAGAAGTGCTGGAGGACAGAACAGAGTAAACGTTGGCTATCACAGTTCATGTAACATTTCTGCTATTTGCAAGTGTTGAAAAAATAATTAGCTGTCGTAGTTTACATACAATATCATCACATTGGAGACTAGCATTCGCCTATTTTTGCAATCATAACCTACTTCTTTATTCAGTATGTGATTTACTGTTTCTCTCACCATTCTTTTAGCTATTGAGACTGCCTTGCTAGATTTTGCCTGCTCTTTCTTTCCAGCTTACTAGTATCTGCCTTGCCTTTGTTGAATTTCTTCCTATTGATTCCGCCCATTTCCCTGACTTATGTAGACGCCTAATTAGGATAAATTAGCAAAGTGGTCAATTAGAAGAATTATTTTAGCTTCTGTCATAGATTTCAGCAGTGTTAAGTTCTAGATGGAAAAAAATAGACTTTTGATCTAACGTAGGTTAGGCAAGAATAGAAAAAGCATTAAAGGCTTCCCAGAACTGCCTTCTTCATTTTCCTGTCTAGTAAATTCACAGAACTCAAGGAAGCAGCTACAGTATGTACTCAACATCACTTTTCTTTTTAATATCTGAATCATATGCCAAATTACCCATGTGGTTTGGGTGCTCTGGACTTGTGGGTAACTCCATCTATTCTGAAAGCCTTTCTGTCTGCAGCATCAAAAACACCAACTTAACAAATTTATAGCTAACCTTTGTTCTATTCCTGTCCTTCCTGCAGTATCTTGAGAAATAATAAATAATCTGTTCTTCAATACAACCATTTCAAAGATTGCCATGGCACTGCACTCCTTTTTAAGCAACAGTCACAGTGACTTTGATTTGAAGCTGAACACGTCTTGTACAGGGGAGATTTTCATGATTTCTTACGCAAACAAAACATAATAGACATTTTTCCTGAATTATATTTCATATTACCTATTTTCATGAGTTAAAGTAATTGATATCTGGAATGTAGCAATTGTTAGAATACAACATTAAAACAGTCCTTTTGATACTGCTTTAATATTTGAATATTTTATCTGGAATGCAGAAAGAAGTGCAAAACTTATGGAATGAAAATTTGGTGATTCTGGATACAGCAAAAAATTATGGTTATGAAGTTGTTGACACCTTCGTCATCACAATGGGACGCTACAAAGAATTCCTGCAAGGGAAGTGTGGTTGTCATTTCCATGAGGTAATAATTCGTGCCTTTTTTTTCTTCATTCTCAGTTATTTAAAGAGACTTTAACTGCCTGGTTCCTAAAAAGAAGAAAAGTATCCCACAAGTATCACAGTCACGACTCAAATTTAGACCAGAATAAAAATCACAAAGATGGCAGTAGGTATGAAAGTACCTGTCACTTGACGTTCAGAGTGGAACATGACCTGAGGACTGGCTAAATGTGATTTAGTGTCTCACAATAAAAACAGGCATGCTCTGTTA
>JAUBNY010001047.1:772241-784532 GCA_032275445.1 Crypturellus soui
AAACCTGGTGATGAAAGAGCTGCCTGACTCTGGGAGAACCTTCCAGCCACTGATGGTGCAAGGGGGCTGGGAAAAATACCTGCTGGGCAGCTGGAATTCTGGATTTCCTTATGCTTCTCAAGGAGATTTCTGACAGCACTGCCGTAAGAAAAGGACTGGTAACAATAACCCCTTGTAGTTCTCAGTTCCTACCTCTTATAAAATGTAGAGTAACAGCTTATAGAAATGACCTTGTAAAAGCTGACACACAGGCAGTCTTCAATTTTTCAACAATATAAGATTTCAACTTTCAGAGTGGAAATAGTCATTTTAGAAGTAATTGGGTACTTCTAAATAATTTGGGTAATATTTGCTGTTTAAATGGAAAGGAACACAGCCAAGCACATTCTATTTTATAAATCTGGGCTATTCATCATTATTTGACCTTCACTGATCAAATATGAGACACAAAAAAATTGATAACAGTATCTTATTTAATCAGTACTTCTACTTCAGTACTACTCCTGTATGGTTCACGAATGTGCAGTGGACAACTAGAAAAATAACTCAGAATTATTCATAACAATACTAGTAAAATAAGGAATTTCTAATTTTTTAACTCTTTCAGGAATGAGGGAGATAATATTTTTTAACTCTTCCTGGAATAATGGAGGAAAGTATTAATTTCTGGGCCTATTGGAATAAACTCTACTGAGCGCTCTTGCTCTAAGCTTAGTGAGGAAACCACCAAGGGCACCGGACTAAGGTGCAGGAGACTCTTGGTTCTGGCAGCACTGATCAGCTCACAGGTCTGACTGTGCTGGGTCTTTGAAGCACAGTAGAAAATACAAGATACTGGAATTTGCTCAGATTTCTGTGAAGAGGTAATCTACACTTAAAAAGATAGATATTTTTATTATCTGTATTTGAGAATATTTATGTAGCACTCCAACTGTCATTCAAGTTAATACTTTGAATGTAGACACTCATATACCTCTCTCAGACACATAAAACTTTCACACAATTTTAAATTTTAGATGTCCACTTCACTTAAAACATTACATTTTCTTAACTGCAAGCTATTGCATTTTAAGGTGTGCATGCACATACACACACGAGACACAGAGGAGAAGAAATACATATATGTGTATATATAAATTCTACTCTGGTTAGTCACACCAAGATAACCTAAGTAGAAAATAACACTTTTGTTTTGTTCCCCTCTGATAATCTCCTTTGATAATCTGATAATATGCATATAAATTCAGGGACCAAAGTACCTCAGCACTTTTCAATTCGCATTTAATACAAAAGTCATCCCGATTGTACTTCTCTGCAAAAACCAGGCCAAGAAAGCCGGTCAGCAGTTTATTTGAACAATAAAGAAAGCTACCACTCACAAAATACATTATTTTGGGGTTAAGAGATGTTACTTCAAACACTCCAGAGTCCCTGTGCTCCACTACTGGTTGTAATGCTGCAAGCTGCTCACAGGGGGGCAGCACTTCACCAGTTTTAAAATTCTTCCAAAAACTGATAACCACCAAATGACGTGAACATCTAAAATGCCAATCAAATGCATTATGAACAAAGCAGTAGATTTTCTGGTGTATGTTTAAGCAAACATTTCTGGTTCCTCCTTAGAGGGCATTAGCAGAGATTTTTAACTACAGGAAACTGTGCTCTTATGATTCCATTAACTGCACACTAATATTAAAAGAACATTTCTTTTCAGCAACCGATTTCTAAACTAGTAGAGAAGGGTTTTATTGTTGTTTTTTGTTTTGTTTTTGAGAAGAACCATTCCATCATCATAGCTGACCCATAAGGCATCAATAAAATCATAACCCTGAGGTTAAAGTATTACTGTCACCCTTTAACTTTTAATCAGCGAATTGCCCTAAGTCTTCACAGGTAGGAAGCCTCCTAGCAACCAGGATGAGAAACTGGCAAGTTCTGCAACACCCATAAAAATAACACGCAGAGCGATTAGATAAGACTGTCCAAGGTCATAAGGTGGCACGAATGACAACAAGCTCGTAGCTTTTAATCGCAGTTTGAGGGCACAGAGCCTATTCTGGATGTGCACGTGCTCCCTCACACACTGGGAGTTCCATTGCAAACGGGGTCCTACACAAACGTGGTCCTGCAGGGTAGCGTGAGCTAAGGTGGCCTGCCATAAGGATCTCTTAAAACTTCTACACCGCTGACACTTCAACTAGCGAAGCAAAAAGACGATGCTGTGCATGAATAACTGCCAGGAAAAAAAAGAAATCAATCATTTTGATACCACTACAAACTGTTACAGCTAATACTAAAAATAGCCTTATCTTTGTCCTTATGATGTCACTTCAATTATGCAATACAGCGATGAAAAGGCTAATCCAACAGATCAGTTATTCTGTTGTTTTACACAGGGTGATGAATTTCACTGAAAAGTTGCCAGATACTTTAGAATGAATTAGCACCGATTGCTGTACCTGCCATCTGAACCACCCTGCACTAGCAGCACACCTGACATGCATTTCAACTGGTGTTTTAAAATGCGAACGAAAGGCAAGGTTGACGCTTGGGGCGGGGGGGAAAGTATTTCTCACAGCATGTCATTGTGTCTCTTGTGCCTTGTGACATCCAGAATTGACTGGATACATTTTATTAGGCAAACTCACGCACTCTGAGGTGACAAGGCACAGTAACAAATCAAGTTTAAAAGTAAAAAGTGATCCATATAATGGGAATATTAAAAATATGTATTAAATGCTTTAGACATAGTATTACTGATAATACTGTAGTAAAATATTATAACCGGAAATAAAAGTTGTTTAAATAAAGGAACTGTTTGAAAACAGTGCCTTTATGTATGCACTAAGGAAGTGTCTCAAAAAGTGAATTTCATTTCACAGATAATTTAAATTTATCAACTATATTTGTCATCAGCACAATTAAATGACTACTAATCAATGAAGTATTACTTTTCCTTTTGAAGTCCTTCTACAGTGGAAAATATTTTGTCATTACTCCTATGGAAGTAAATGGCTTAAAAGATGACTTGCAAAATACAATTCCTCAGCACATTTCTAGCTGATGACATTTGAACATTTAAAAATAAAATTATTCATTGAATTACAATTAGAGGCACATGTAAAAGGTACTTGGAGGTAAGTCTGCATCTGACTTTACAAGGTCTGACTATTTTGTTAGGCTGTAAACCTAAAACATAAGCTATCTTGCATTTATTATAACAACTTACACCTAGCAATTACTACAGAATACTGCATGTGCTTTATATTACAACTTGATCTGTGATAATTTGCTTATGTGGTCATTTTGTATGCAAAGTGAACTTACAATCCATAAACGTTTGAATTACTGCCTTTGTATACAATATGATCCGAGATATCATTTTTAAATAGATATGTATGAACTACAGGTGAAAATACTTACACATTATCTTCTACACAAATTTTAGGCCCAACTACATTTGCGGCTCCACTTGCCATTTTGAATGCAAAATGCTTTTCAGGACAAGCTTTAGAAATGCCACATTTGTACCTTGGAGGTTTTGTAGCTGTCAAAAGAAAATAATAGAATTTTAAAGACAAGTGAGCTAGAGTTTAAATTCTTGAAGAGTTAACTTTCCAGAAGAATTCAAGAAGTGCAGAGGCAAGCCATACTTTACAGTGGAGTTTCAAAGCAGCTTTAACTAATCTAAGTTACTGTAGTGCTTCTTCACCTTGCTGCCCTGTTTCCATCTCTTTGCTTGCCACCTACCATGGCCTCAAAAGCCACAAATAAAGCTGTGCAGTCTTCCCAAAACATTGGCAGAACCAGAGGGACTTCGAAAGAAATGTAGGAAAGTTAGGGAAAGAAAAAAGTTTCTGGTTATATCTGAAGTGTAATTAAGGCCTTCCTAACTATGAAAATCCAACATTTGTTGTGTCTTTAGTGAAAGCAAGTCACAGCAGTAACACATGCATACAAATACTCACCACGTGCAGCTGCATCCAAAGCTGATCTAGCTAAAATACAAAAAAAAAAAAAAATCTCACTTTAAAAAGTCATTTACTTTACTTTACTTTAAAAAGTCAATAGCCTATACATTTTAAGCCTTTTTGTACATCTATAAAAATAGATTAAAACATCAAATATATAGATAAAAACATTATGTTCCAACATAAAATACTAGGTTACAAAGCAAAAAAATGGAAGTGACCAGGGAGCAGATATGCTGAGGCACTATCTTAATTTACTGCTCTCCAATGATGAGAAGCACAGAGAGGGAAATATAGGGGAAAACAGGGGACCTGTGGTGCTGTGGGTACTGGAATGAAGTAAATCCCATCCTTATAACCTGATTTTACCCAACCAAGGAGAAGGAACACAGACTAGAATTTTTTTTTACAGAGATGTGGATGCTCACACCAGAGTCTGGAGTTAAGTAATATGAACCCAACCGATGTGTTTAAAGTGGCGTTTCTTAAAGAGAAGTCTTTTTGAAGATATAGTCATTTTAAAGACTATATTCTGAGTTTTAAATGATTTACGCTGGTAACCATCACCCTTTTTAAGGGCACATTTTAAGGCACCTTCTAGGCACATTTGAAATGTTTGATTACATAGTTACATAGTTCGCGACTCTCAATTAAGATGGTAAGTAACTGTAAACAAAAACCAGGTACAATTATGTACACTTGCAAGAAAAGACTCAAATATTTCATATATAAAATGACAATAAGTACACACATTAAAAATAAATCCTCTTGCACCTCCAAACAATTTTGTAAGTCAAGCTTGCAGAAATAATTTCTATGGCTCAAAGAAATAAATAGCGGATATGTAGAAAAACAAAACTTACCAAATATGTGTCCTAAGTTTGCATCCATTTTTATTTCAAAAACTTGAGATATGACATAGAACGTCAATAAAAATATTGCTACGACTACTACCAACTTTGCAGCACCTATTCAGGAGCAGAAAAAAAAGCTTTAAAAAAATATGTAAATGATAGCATCAAAACTTACCAAAATTAAATCTCTCTCAGGTTACATTAAGGAGAACCGCTTTTATAAACACAGTGGAACTCGCCAAACAAAAACAACCCACAAGAAAAGAACACTGTAATGTAGGCTGCAACTGAGTCTATCAGGTTGCTACCTGAAACCCAGACACGAAATCTCACCTCGCTCCTTTCTCCTAGGTTTGTGCCTGTCTGACCTCACAGCAACCAGCTGAGCTCAGCAACCAGCAGAAAGCACCGACTTTTCCATGGAAATGCAGCTGAACTTGATGCACTAAGCTGATTTAACAACTGGCTGCTCTCCAAAGCAGGAAGTCCCTCTTCCCTCATCCTACTTACCAGTTTTTAGGCATATGTCCCTGTTGTTCACTGTTCATAAATACTCCCTTTCTTTTTGTCTTCAGACTGAGATATCTCTATTTTAATGCGTGACCCAGGCTGAGCAATTATAGGTCTGTTTATAACTTAACTGTTTTAGCTAGTTAAGCCCAAGAATTACATTAAAATGTATTTAAAAGAAAGCACATTGGCTTCTTTTTTAATTTACTGACTTGCAAAAAAAAAAAAAAAAAAAAAAAAGGTTAATAGACCACTATTTTTTAAATTATCTCTTCCTTAAAAAATAGCAGCTTTCCCCTCTCCCTTTCAATATGTTGAGGTCTCAGTGGCCTGAAGTTTTACAAGCCTAATTTTCCTGCAGTGTCAAGGGGTCGAGCCACGGGGCAGGGGAAGAGCTGGAAGCACTGACAGGAATTTCTATCTGAAACAGAAACTCGCTTGTACTTGGTGCTACCATGAAGCCAGCTGTTCTAATTACATATTTGCCATTTTCTAACATTATTTTCAATAGATTTTACAGAACGCCCTGCACTCTGTTTATTGAAAGTTACAGTGTCAGGAATTAGAAGTCACATTCAGGGGATCAATATCCCAGTGTGTTAAAGAGCTCTGAGAGAAGTGACCTTGCAGAACACTTGTATTTTTCCAACTGCCAGACAAATAAATTATTCAGAGAAGATATTATGTGCTCCTGAAGATCTCAGACTGGTGTGTGAGGCTGGTTAGAAAAATCTTAAAAATAAATTACTCAGCTTTCAGAAAGATGAGATGTTAATCAAGCCTTCCAAAGCAGGGCAGGGGAGGCGGGAGGGGAAGATAAGCAGATAGAAAAGATAGATAAGATAGATGAGGAGACACACACGCAGATGTGAACCCAGAGACATTACGTAAAACAGAAAAAAGAAAAAACAACAACAAAAAGAACCACCAGAAACAAACTTAAGAACATTAGGCCAGGACTTCCAAGGACAACTGCATTTGTAGGAAAGGGAACCACAGGTATGTGATAAAGAAAACAAATAACCTGCACTTGCATTAAAGAAGTGTGGAAAAGGTCTTCAAGAGTAACATTACATAAAAAGACGGGATGGTAGCACAGTTTGGAGTATGCCTTATAGCACATGGCACTTGGAGAGCATGCTATTTAAGTACATGGTGGAAGGGATGATCGAGAATTCAGCAGGAGCACTAACCACCTCTTCCACTTAATATTCTCAGCCTTTTAAAGGAATTGAACAGGCTCTCACTAAGTGAGATAGAAATACTCTCCCCAAAAGTACTTGTAATTATTGAAACAAGCCCAGCCTGTTTGCTACAGGCTAAACAGTCTGTGTGAACTGCCTTATTTTTCATGTGTAGGTTTTAGCAGCAAAGTTAGAAGTTAGCTGGCAAAGAAGGAAGACTCAGGGAAGGCATCTTCTAAGTGACCTGGCCATCTTCTAAAAATTATTGTATTTCCCCAGATCTCTACCAGTTTTGTTTTCCCTGTAATAAGTGGCTCTCAATCACACTTAATGCAATTAAGAAAACTGCATATCCCCTCTTGAGCTGTCTATAACTATTCTGAATGATAATTTTAGAAGGAGTCACAGGATCTAGGATTGCTAAAAATGTTAGCACTTAACACTTTTGGAAAAGAAAGCATCACCCTCTTCTAGGGTTTCATTTCTCAATGAAAGTGCAAGTTCAGCTAATACACAAATGCAAAAGGCTATTCTACTGCAAAGAAAGATTCAAAATAGTATTTTCTTAAAAGATCTCTTTGCCAGAGTAATATTGCAAATACTCTGCAATATTGTCCCTGTACTTGCAATACTTGCAATAGTACAATATGGCAAAGTATTTGCAATATTACTCTGGCAAAGAGATCATTGCAATTAAGTAAAAATTACTTTGTAATACTCCAATTGCTACTAATCTACATCTTAAAGTAAAATCAATTTCTCAAACTCTGAAGTAACATACTTCTATTACCAGCTTTTTACACCTTTCTACTTCCCAATAGTTATTCCAGAAGTTTCAAATGCTGTACTATAATCATGCGTGACACTTCTGGCTAAGGTGTGAGGAGGGGAAAGAAGCTGCTTAAGACATAGCAATTATTTCTTTTATTATTCCTTCATCATTTCATAGAATTAGCAGACAGAGCAGATCAGGTCCTGGCACCCCAACTATCCCCTGAGGATCACTCTCGTGCTGGGAACGGCCGCTTGCTCCTAGACTTTTGCAACTGTGCTTCCTTAAAGCTCAGTAAAATGGGACAGCGATGCCATAACAAAACTGTTGTGCATAATACTAAGTTTTAAAATATTCTCACAGCTATTCTTTACTCATTAATGCAGCCCGCAGCTTGTTTAACAAGGTACGAAAGTCCAATTTCACTAACTCCACTTACCGGCTATTCTCATGTTTAGTCTTCAGCCAGATAATGATCCTACAGCATCAAAAAACCCACCTAAGAAAAAGAAAGCAAATCACTGAAATTAGAGTCAAACATAACCATTACTGTTGTTAACACAAAACCACCATGTTTTCTCTAGCTAGTAGTATTAAGAATGATTTTCCTGAAGACTTAAGTAACTTGATTTCTAAAATCTCATAGTAAAAGGAGGAAGAATCAAGGTAGATTTCTGACATATCGTTTTCACTTGTTATTCTGAAAAAGACTATCTCAAGAAAAACAAAAAATTTCAAATGTAATACTTTGACCTCAGATTTTAGCAGTGTTGTATCCAAGCAGTCTTTGATTTTTGTGTGGTACAAGTAAACAGTTCTTGCTGCAGTCCTTCAAACTCCTAATGCTTTTTTAATGAAGGCTGAAATTGGCAACACTATGGAACAAACTGCACTGCGGAGAGAAGAGAGATTCCCAGTGCTTCAGTGTGGTACATTAATAATACACTCCTCACTCCAGGCAGCATCCAGGAGATTCACACTACGGTCAATGGTGACAGAAGCAACAGTGAAGCCTGAAGGTGCCACCACCTGCACTGAGCCCTCATTCCAGAGCTGCCACCAGGTCCTTGCCCCAGACTGCCAGGGATGGCAGGGAAAACGTCCTGTGCTGAGTCTCCCCCATTCCTCACCTGAGAGGCACAGGGTGAAGGGGGTCTGTGCCATTAGGACAAATAAACAGCCCCTACTCTCTACTTCCATTCTGGGTTAAAAACAAACAAATAGAAAAACACAGTTCTGAATTTTCATTTTACTACAACACACACACACACACACACCCCTTGGCATTCAGTGATCTGGTTGGACCATCTACACTAGAATTAAATCTGAAAACATGTAAGAAGTTACCATTTCTACTCAAGCAGTTTTCCCACATCCATGTATCACAAAAACTACAGCATCCCTAACATACTACTGTCCTATGCCATAACTGTGAAAAAAGAATCAAATATTATCTTTAGAAACTGTCCTGAAACTTAACTTGGAAGACAAAAGTATCTGCCAGGGCATTTTAAATATTACCTATCATGTGCTACTACTTAAGGCCTGCACAAGCAGTATCTACAATGCTGCTTTCATTTCTGCAGGGATGTCATTTTGATTTCAGATACATCTTCAAGTAACAAGAATATCAGAAATAATAAGTAGTTGATATGGCAAGCTCATTTTTAAACAAAAGTTGGTGAACAGAATTCATGTATGTGCCTGCTCCCCACTCCCATCTCTACAGCCTGCCTTCCTCTCTCCCATGGAAATCCGTCTACACTAAAATAAACACATTCTGGAGCTGGAACAACCACTGGTTTGTTTTAGCAGCTCTAGAAAAAAATAGTCCTCAGTTTATTTTACTATAAACAAAAACATCTAACAAACTCAATGACCGGTTTTCTGTTCAAAATCTGAAATGTTTCTTCGATTTAGGGAAAACAAAATATATATATATATATAATATATATATAAACTATGTTTCAACTTGAAAGAAATTTTAAAAAATGCAGAGATTAATTTTTTTTAAATGACCATATACTGAATTTCCTTACGCAGGAGAATTATGGCATTTGCTCTGAAGAATAGGTACAGAAATGCTAAAGCACAGGTGCATGTTTCATAGTATTTTCAAACTGCCAGAGGGTTCAGTTCATAAGCACCAATACTTTTAACAATAAAATATTAAGTCATTTTTATTTTTTTTTTTTTTGAATCAAACGCAAAACAGGAATAAAACAGGACACTGCAAAAGCCCTTATATGCTTATAGTTCTGACACTAAGGGTATGGTGTGGTACCCTTATAAACCCCAAAGTGATATAAAAGTGGATTTTGAAAGTTCAGTTAGTGCTTTACTTAGGTTCATCAAAAAGAAGTGAGGGACAGAAAGCACTACCACAGCCAAGTTTGGTCAGACTCAGATGCACAAAAATACTAGTAACAGCATTTATTCAATCGCTCTAGGGGACAAAAAAAAAATCTCTTCTTTGACATAACATCCCACCAAGCAAGGATAGCAGAATTACAGCCCAAATGACTTCACAACTGAGGCATGTCCAATAATACGTAACCTTCTTATTACTGTAATAGCACGTTTTTGTCAAGCAGCATAACATGTTTATGGCTTTTTAGCTGATCCAGGAGATAGGAGGGGGGTGAGCACAGCAGAACCCCAGGCAAAAGCAGGGACAGCCAAAGCAAAAGGAAGCACATGACAGAAGTGATTGAGATCCACAAGTCACAAAGTCTAAAAGCTAGATTTTGGGAAACACCATACAGTGTGATTATGAAACATACTCATTTTTCCCCTTTAGACTGTCTTCTTAGTGTGTTGGTTGGGTATAAAACTGGGAAGCAGGGGGGAGAAACCTAAAAATCCTTCCCATGTGGTATCTCCTTTGCATGAGATATCAAAAGCCTAGACAGAAAAAAAGAATCTAAACCCAGCACCTTCAGATGCTATTTCCCTTCTGTTCTCACAATGCAACTGTGTATTACATGTATTCTATTAAACTCCTTATATTCCTAATTTGTCAGGAGGAACCTTGTGCAATTTTTCAGGAGGCAGCAGGAACACGCTCTTTTCCTGAGATCACTCAGCAGGAAAGCACAGATATTTCTTCACTCAATGATAGTCATATCAGTTAAAGAGATTTTTGAGCTCTGCTGCCTGTCATTGACAAATTTAGAAGATTTGTCTTCTAAACATTTAAAAAGCATTTAAAGCTTTTTAAATTTAAAAAGGAAAAAAAAAAAAAAAAAACAGAGGCAAAATAGTTCAAGAGTAATGACCTCACACCCACGGGAGGCCACCTCCACATCCTCAACACTCTCAAGAGCTCACAAGGCTGTTGGGGCCTACCTGCCAGCAGGTTTTCTTTTAAAGCTTAGATGATGTTCATCTTGAATAAACCCTGGTGATTCACTAGGACAATAATATTCACAGGTGAAAAGCTGCTCATTTCTGAATATAAGCAAGCAGAGATGAAGGGAAATGCTTTGCCAGTTAAATTGATTGTAGAAAGTTCTCTGAACTGTCTGAACATACTGACAAAAGTGACAAAAATAGAGCAGGCATGAAATTGGTTGTGCTGTATGAGTGAATTTAGGAATTGCTCTTTCAGTATGGATCAGTACCCAGGTTGGCTGACCTCTCAAGAGTAGGAAGGAAAAAGCAGGCAGTTCAGCGCACCAGAGAAGACAAGACACAGGCTAAACTCTTTTTGAATTTCAGTATGCTGTACACTTACTGCATGGAGTTGCACTATTTCATGTTGATCCTTGCAGGAGTGTGTTATTTACTCTGGCTACAGAGCACTAGGGAGGGGATGTGTGGAAAGACAGTTGGGAGTTGAGGTTACTGGTTGCTTTTCTCTGCTCCACCCGTCCTTGTGAATTGTATTTTGTCTCAAGTCAGCAGCGACTTCCAGATGTTATGATTTCCAGTTCCTTTTCAAGCAGCAGCCTCCCTAGCAGCCTGAAATGCTATACATAGGGCAACATAACTAAAGGAGAAGAAAAACAACCGCTTACCACACAACAGAGAAATATGATACCCCCACTCTTCTTTCCTTACCACTCAGTTCTAGTCTTCGGGGATTTTTAGTTTGCTACTCCATTTGCTGATTAACTGTCTTGTAAAAGGGATGACAGATTTAACAAAAGTCTGACAAAGTGTGTATATACCTTCATATAGTTGCTATGAGTCTTCTAAAATATGCTGCAACTATCCAGCTATAATCACTAGAGCAGTGATATTTGCTTTAAAAGTAGTAACCTGTACCTTTTAAGGAAACTCTGCCAGGTATTTCACATAGGGAGCTTCTATTATAACTTCATTTAGAGGAACTATGAGCTTATAATGCGGCAAATCAAATCTTCCCATATTATGATATAAATTTTCAAACACATTACAATTAGCCTCTCTTTGTGCTCCTGTATGAGCTATGATGGCCGTCAAAAAGGCCAGTTTCTTCCTAGAATCAGGATGTGAAGAAATTCCTTTGAGGTAACTAAAATAACTGGTTTAAAAATATTCCACTATTATTAATGTTGCCATACTGAGATGACACCGAGTGAAGTCCAGATTTCTGTCCTGAACTGAATTCTATTCAGTTCAGTCAATTCCTTATTAGCCTTGCTTAATGCTCTTGCCCAAAGGCCAGTGTCATGGAGCACATGAAGAAAAGCACATCTCACCCGCACACCAACTGTGCCCTACTTGCTGTGGTTTAAAGTTTTACCTGCTGTCTGTGGATACTTTTTCTCCAAATATGACTACAATAAGTGTTCTTACAGATAATGTGAAATATGTAAATTAGTCTATTTTATTCCCGCTTCCCTAGGATAACAGTATTTCCATTAGCACCTTGATAACTGGCACAGAGAAAACTTATGACACTGGCAGATGATAGCAACCAAGGATGAGAGGAAAGAATCCAGAAAATCAATATAATTTTCAGTTCTCATCTCAGTAATTTGAAAAAGGTCCCTGCCTCCTTCCCCTCCTGCCGC